>VMDR010027370.1:0-13599 GCA_007922815.1 Macrotus californicus | reverse complement strand
ATATGGAAGACATCTAAGTTTTTACCAATATATGGTTGGATAAAGTAGTTGTGGTACATACATACAATGGAATATTAATCAGCCATAACAAACTGAAATTTTGCCATGTCGTGACAACATGGATAGATTTAGAGGGTATTATGCTAAGTGAAGTATGTCAGACATCAGACAGAGAAAGACAAATATATTGTCTCATCTATGGGTGAAATCCAAAAAACTAAACAAGCAAACAAAACAGATAGAGAGACCAAACTGATGGTTGCCAGATGGGAGGGGTGTGGGGCTGGGTGAAGAAGGTGAGGGGAGGGAGAAGTAGAAATTGGCAGTTGCAGTCACAGGGATATAAAGTACAGCATAGGGGATACTGTAATATCTATGTATGGTGTCAAGTGGGTACTAGGCTCACTGGGAGATCATTTCATGAGTTATATAAATGTCTAATCATTAAGTTGTACACCTGACACTAATATATTATTATATTATGTCAACCGTAATTGAACATTTAAAAAAATTAAAAAATAGAGTGCTGAAATGTCAACAAAGACTCTTCATTGAAATAACCCAGGGATTTAGCGATGGAGAAATGAGACTGGTTTCATGTTTTGAATGAAGAGCAGAATTATTAGGAAATAATTAGTATAGTCAGGCAATGTCCAGAAGAAAGGTTATTTTTCTACCTCTATCTTTCCAAAAACAGACCCCTCCACCCCAAATCCCATCAACACACGGGCATGCGTGGCCTGAACCTCATTCTGTCCCACTCGTTTCCTTCCATGTGGATGTACGGACGACTCATTTTGCCTCTTTCTCAAGTCCTGTGATTCTTGGATGGATCAAAACCAACACACAATGTCAGAGTACAGAAAAGATAAATTCTAAAAGACTATTCTTACCTTTTCTTCTGAATCCCCTGGTTGGCAGGTAATTACTCCATCTCTTGATCCCCCAGCAAATGTTGCCTTGCAATTTGCAAGCCACTGTTGTCAGAAGGAGACACAGACATAGGTAAATTCAGTGATAGGCTAAGAATGTGTTATCATTGATTCTGTCAGAAAAAAAATGATTAAACTTTTAATCACAGTCACATAAAAACTGCTTGTAATGACTTTTTGAAAATCATTCTTTTTGATTAAAGATGAACTATTTGAAGTAAAACTATCTAAGTGGGTTCAGTGATGTTCATTAAAAAATACAATTTGCCCTGGCCAGGTGGCTCAGTTAGTTTGAATGTTGTCCCATAGACCAAAAGGTTGGGATTTGATTCCTGGTCAGGGCACATACCTAGGTTGCAGGATCAATCCCCAGTCGGGGCGTGTATGGGAGGCAACTGATCGATGTTTCTCTCTTATGTCAATGTTTCCCCACCACTCTTTATCCTTTCCTCTCTCTCTAAAATCAATAAAAAAACATCCTTGGATGAGGATTAAAAAAATAAAATTTCAACATTGTGATATTTTACGTTGAACAATTTCACTAGACCATTCCTAATTTATGTATAAATTAAAACAAATTCATATAAAGTTAGAAAACTTTCATATGATTGAAATTGGGTGAAGGCCCAACACTTCCTCTCTGGCTGGGTGATTTGGACAATGCAACCTGACTCATGTCACATCTACTTCTCTGTCACATTGAGGTGGGTTCTGAGGGGGCAGGACTACTTTAATGAAAGAAAGGCTATTATAATAATGGTTCAACTATTTATTTGTTTATTTATTTATTTACTTACTTATAGAGAGGGGAAGGGAGGGAGAAAGAGAGGGTGAGATACATTGATGTGAGAGAGATACATCGATGTTGCCTCTCATACACACCCTGACCAGGGACTAAACCCACAATCCAGGCATGTGCCCTGACCAGGAATTGAATCCATGAACTTTTGCTTTGCTGGACAATACCCAGTCAACTGAGCCACAGCAGTTAGGGCTGGTTCAGCTATTTAGAGAATCTGCCGGTCCTAAGCATCTGATAGTAACTAATCCAGGTGTGAAAACGAACCTTGGGGCAGAAGACAAAAAAACACTGAAGGACTGAAGTTAACACCTGACATCAAAAGACTGATTTCTTCATCGACCAAAATGAAAGGATTGATTTATTAACTGATGACTGAGAAGCTGGAAAGCAATACCAGGAAAGGAGCACAGAAATTGATGACAGCTGTTATAGTAGAATGTCGGAACTCTTGCCCTGTGACAGGTCACAAGAAGATCACTAACAAGAGCAAAAAACCAGTGTGTATGAGGCACTGTGCTGGATAGTTTCTCCATGTATTTTTATACTTCAAGGCAATATTGTGTTGTGGTTTCAGTGCCATACTTCTTCCTTCTCGCTAGTGAGGACAGTGACAGCAACTCCCAGGATAGTTGTGAGCATTAAATGATTTAATTTAAGATTTAACTGTTACAGGTTGCTGGGCACATAGAATTCAGGAAATGATAGTTGCTACAACTATTTAAAATTACTATATTCTTACAAAAACTTGGTACATTAATTATTATCACTGTCTCGTAGATGATCAATCTGAGTTGAGAGGTCAGTAACTCATCCAAGGTCCCTAAGCCTCATGTAGCTGAGCAGTGATTGGAAGCCAAGTCCATCTGACTTCAATACCCATACTCTTTCTATAGTGCCTGGACTATTATAGGAAGTGCTTCATAGATACTACATAATCATTTGTCGGAAATCAGGGGGGTTGGATCACTTCTGTATCTATCATTTCTCATTGTAGACCTAGATCTGCAATCGAGAAAAAAAAGAGTGAAGAGCAGGAGCGGAGGCCAAGAGAAGCAATGAGACCAGGGAGGAGCAGGTCCAAGAACGGCTAAGAGGAGGAGAGCAACGAAATCCACCTGAAACTAGTCTTGGGTCAGCTAACACTGGAAGGATGTAATTAACAACTTAAAATCTCAGAGAACAGATATAGCATTGATGAAGTGATATCTGAAGCACATACCTACTTTGTCCAATTTCTTGGTAGGGCAATTATGGAGCTAAAAATGAAAGCTGAAAACTTTCCTGTGTAGCTATCATTTTTATATAATCCACAGTTATATTGACAGTTCTACCACCACTGAATTGGAGTTGTAATCCCTAGTAGAGGAGCAGACGAAGTCGGTCTTTCCCCCAGAGCGTCTCTCTTAGGTTAATGCCAAACCCTCCCAGGAACTCACAGTGGCTAGTTCATTTGGTTTTAATGGAATGCAGACACACAGCAACACAATGCTTACTGAGAGAGTGGCCTCTTTTCTGTTGTTGTACGTGTCCAGATATTCTTGCAGTTCTAAAACACTGAACTTGAGCTTGTCCAGAAGTCCACAAGAAAGGAGCTAAAGACAGGAAAATAATTTGCATTAAAACAACCTAGAGAGATACCTGGACAAGGCATGGCTACACAGAAAAGAGGAGTATACTTAGAAGTGAATGGGGAAGGGCATCCATTTTTATAAGCTGTGCAATTTGTAATTTTGCTACAGTTGCACTGAATATTAGCTTGCTAATCCAATGTCCTATGAAAATATCCATTTTCCCATATCAGTGCAGACAGACAAATCTTAGCAAGTATTCTGCAGAGGCCCACATTAAGACAGGCTGTCCATTTCATGCATGAATGCCAGTATATTCATCCAGTAATACTCGCAGTAGTGTGAAGACAGATGTCCAAATAGGCGTTCAAACTGATTTTGTGTTTAATCTGTACTTTAAGTCATTTAAGAAAGAATGATTTCTCAGACTGCATGCCTTGCTGCAAGACAGCCAACCACCAATCATCTTCTTAGCAAGAATGACTTCTCAGAGACTTTTAAAATCAAAACACATCCTCACTGGTTTTAAACCTCGGTAATTATCCAGCATGCAAGGTGGTTCTGTGATATGCATGGGAGATGTACAGGAAGGTAACCCTCCCCCTGCCCCCCACACCCTCAATGAGCTTGCCAGTCTTGCAGGGTTAGAGTTATGTTCATAAAGTCACAATTCAGAAGTCAGCCAAGGACTATTTTAATCATCCTTTAAACTCATTGCTTGCCGCTTGGGGTGGATGAATTCATCCAGAGGGCAGGTGGGGTAAATGATAATGTGTTGCCTCTGGAGCCATATCTGGCTGGGCAACCTGGCATTGTGGGGACAGGCGAGGTCAGCTCTAGAGGTGCAGCTCACCATATCCACAGCTGTCAAAGTCAGAGTCACCGGAGAGAGGTGGAGCTTTCTCCTGATGATCTTCAATGACCTGCCTTGGCTTGGGCTGCACTGTGCCTCCATTACTGTGCCAACTCCAGCCTCTGGGAGTCGCATCACAACCAGCACCGCTCACAAACAACGTAAGTGTCGCTCAAACCACAACACAAACAAGCCTCCCTGTCGTCCACACCAGAAGCTGGGCAGGCCACGGGCCACCAGAGCAGGACTGGGACACTCACGGTCTCAGCATCCACAAAAAGGGTGGGGCACTCGGAGCAGGAGGTGAGCATCTGGGAGGAGCTGACGAACTTGGACCCGATCCCCCGGAGGTTGTCTCCAAGGTAACTGGCTGCATCACAGGTCAGGAAGCAGAATCTTTTCTGAATATTCTGAAAGGCAAAATAGTTATCACTTGTAAAGTTTTAACATATGGACTGGAATTAAAAAAAATCTTTATAGAAATATTGAATGAGCTTTTTTTTTCAACCTGGGCCCATCATAATGGCTCCCACAAAGAATGGTGGCGGGAAGAAGAAGGGCCGTTCTGCCATCAGTGAGGTAGTGACCAGAGAGTGCACCATCAACATCCACAATCGCGTCCATGGAGTGGGCTCCAAGAAACATGCCCCTCAGGCACTTAAAGAGACCTGGAAATTTGCCATGAAAGAGATGGGAACTCCAGATGTGCACATTGACACCAGGCTCAACAAAGCTGTCTGGGCCAAAGGAATAAGGAATGTCCCATACCGTATCCGGGTGCGGTTGTCCAGAAAATGTAATGAGGATGAGATTCCCCGAACAAGCTCTATACCTTGGTCACCTACGTACCTGTCACCACTTTCAAAAATCTACAAACAGTTAATGTGGATGAGAACTAACTCCTGATTGTCGAATAAAGTTATAAAACTGCCAAAAAATATAAAGAAATATTGAATGAGCATAGGTCCTCAGTGTGTATGGCCGGGAGGGATGGGAATAGTCATACATTGTGGACTAAGTTTCTTCCTAAAATGTCACTTCCCAACATGCAGATGCTCATATAGTCTTTCCAATACGTGTAGCTTTTCTTTGTGCTGATGGCCAGTGTTGGTCAGCAGCTGGGTCCTCCTAGCTTGTCTGTCCAAGCACCAAGGTTGCATCAATGTGGGCGAGACAAAAAAAAGTCACAAGCTGGAACTCCTTTCTGTTTCCTAAGGTCACAGCTCCCTGAGACAAAGCTGAAATTGTGCCTTTTCAGCTTCTGGAGAATGAAAGAGTGTAAATGCTACCTGGGACCTTGAATAGTATTTCCCCTGGGAGCCTGGGTGTCTGATCTGCCTCTGCCCTATAGCTCTGTCCATGTGAACTCATTAATGTTCACAAGCAAGTGACGAGACCGAGGTTAAGAGAGGTGAAGGCACTTGCTTAAGCTCATACAACTGCTAAGTGATGGAGTGAGGGTGAGCCTCACTCCAGCGCTCAGGCTCCTCCCATAAATGTGTAACCCTTCTGAAAAGTTACTGTTCCTCTTGCGTTGTCTGAGGATAAACTGTAATTAGGAAGAGTCTGATCCACTGTGCCTATGTCAGTGCCCAAATGACAAGGTTTTTAGCCTCCAAACATCTAACACACAATATCTTCAACTAGAAGAATAAAATTCTTGATCAAAAAGTAATTGCAGTCCTAGGCACTGACCTCCACAAAGAGAGGTCATGCCTTTTGAGTTGTAGACTTTCCTCCACGAGAAAGCTGATCTGCCCTGTTACGGGAAAATTCACATGTCCCCAAAACAACAGCACATTCTTTACAAGTTATGCTAGGAAAATGGCAACCATGTTGCATATTATTTATTTTCTATAACTGAGAATCTTGGTGTAATGCATAACATACACCTGACTTTATGGCATTATGTTAATTTTCCATGCACACCCCCCTCCCCAAACCTGACGGGATGGTGAAGCAGAAAAGAACAGGAGGTGCCATGTCTAGCATCACCGCAGTTCATCAAGTGGCAGAGCTGGGAGTGGGATTCAGGTTCCCCAGACAGTTTGGGGTTCTCCCCATCTTACCACAAGGTGAGATCTGGGTTTATTGTTTATCGTACCAAGAAGCTGGATTTGCCAGGGAACTTTAGAACCACACAGAAAGGCAGGTGCTATTTAAGGGACATAGATTCAGTTTTGTCCTCTCGACTTCCACATGAATCACCCTGTCGTCTGGAGCATTGTGTGATGCAGTGACAGCATTCCAACACAGGACCAGCAGGAAGGAAGCACACCGACTGAGACACGTGGGAAGATGCCCATGCAGGGCCATTAGAAACCACTTCCTTGCTTTTAAAACCAAATTATTTTTGCGATTGCTTGCTCCCTGCTCCCTCTAAAACTCATCTAAACACAGGAAAATGTGGTGTTTAGACTCACAGGAAAATGTCTGAAAATAGTTAACAGACCTGGTGAGGATATGACAAGAGGTTGGTAGACTACATGTTGAAATGGATTTCAATTCTAGCATATTTTATTAATACCTATTTTGCTACTGTTATTGCCCTTAATCCCATGGTATTTGATAGTAGTTAAGAAAGTTCTGAAGGCTAAATGTAAATATTAAAACCGAAACAGGAGGCACACATTTGTGTTATTATTGCAGATAAACTCCATAGGGACTGATCTAACACAGTGATGAAAAAAAATACAAACCCAATGTGCCTGCTGGGGCTCAGTCCCATCTCCTAGCTCATGTGACAATCTGTTATCTATTGGCATTCAGTCAGAAGCTGTACATTTAAGATTTCTATGAAAAATTTCTGTTCATTTTTTCATGCATTTACTGAGTACGTATTAGTGAGGGTGCAGGCTGCTGGGGAGTCAAATTAAGGCACTGTTACCTGCCCAGGGGACAGGAGAAGGGAGAAATGTAAAGGAGGCTTCACTCACTGAAGTGATATCCACCAGGCGTTTGGATGTAATTGGGAGGACAGTCCAGGGACGAGAGCAGAGATAACCTCTCTAGGTAGAGGGGAAAGTATTGCTCAGGACTATTAAACTGAACACGAACAGTCTAGTAAGAGAAAAAGTTACTACAACAGCCAAACTTAGATATGCATTATTAACCATTATTTAAAAAAGTAGACTTTAGAACAACCTAAAGAAATTAATTTACGTCCTGACTGGTGTGGCTCAGTGGGTTGGGCATCATCGGGCAAACCAAAAGTTCACCGGTCTAATTCCTAGTCAGGGCACATGCCTAGGTTGTGGGCCAGGTCCCAGCTGGGGGCACGCGAGAGGCAACTGATTGATGTTTCTCTCTCACATTGGATGTATCCCTCTCTTTCTTTCTCCTTTCCCCTTTCTCTAAAAATAAATTTAAAAATTCTTAAAAAAAATTAGTTTGCTCTTGAATCCTTACCAATGAAATCGATATCAAATGGTAGCTTTCTGGTAGTTTGTTTTAAAATTTCAATCTGGTTTACTGTTAGAGTGTTTCTGGAATTTTACTCTTTCAGCAGCCAATTGTTGTCTGTCCTAAGCCTGACAGCCTTTCCAGTCCCCAGGTAATCTCAGACACAGCCTTAGTTTGTCCACTTACACTTCTGATAGGTTTCACCAGCAGTACATTGAATAATGGTGAGAAACCATGCTCTTAGCACTATTGATCTAAAATTCTCCAAAAATGGGACATGAGGAGGGCCTTGAGGCTGAAAGACAGAATTTACTTTTATGTTAACTAAATGACAACTTCCTGACCTTGAAATTACTTCAGGCAGGTAATCCCAGCTTTTTTATTTTCACTTGTTATATACTGGCAATGCCTTATTTTCTTGCCTTCCCCTCCTGCCAGGGCTCTTCCTGAAGGTGGCTGGAGGGCCCATTTCTCAGTCCAACCACGTTACTGTCCCTGTCTCTGCTGCACGTAACAGAACTTAACATCTGGAAAAGGTCAGGGGGGTTCTAACATGTCTGTCCACTTATCCATCTATTATTTACGTCCACTCAAAGAGTTGGAAGCCCGTAGTCCTTCTCCACTTTTCCCTTGTATTATCAGTGGCAGTTCTGTTTTATACATTCTTAAAAGTAAAGTTTAGAAAAATGTTTCTCTGAAAATACTGCAAGAAAAGTATTTTCATTACAGGAAAGTAGAAACTTGAAAGAAAAAAATCAAAGTCACTCATAATCTCATTACCCCGAGTAAACTACAGTGAAATACTAGTGTATAATCTTCACTATTTTCTAGGCATTTAAAAAGGAGCAATATTCTACATATCTTTTTAAAATAGTTTTCTCTTTAACTGTATGATAACCACGTTTCCATGTCACGGATAAACAAAGTACACAGGGCCAGTTAACTCCAATGATGCTTGAAGGTGTCTGAGTTTCTTCCTAACAAGGCACTTTTCCTCTTCTTTGGCTGCCTCCAATCCCCACAAACATTTGATGAAATTTGGAGTGAATGTTCAGAGCAAGACAGAGAAAAACAATTTGCAAGACCAGAGATGGGTAGGCATAAAAATAAACTTTTAGGCACCAACCAGAAGTTGAGTTCTGGCCATCTCTGCAGTTGAGTTATTGTTTTTAAGTGTGTTTGAGGCCAACAGTAGAATCTGCAGGTGTCCACAGGAGAGGCACCTACAGAGAGCTGTGTATGTCCAAGACCTTTGGGTGCCAGACTGAGGGACTGAAATCCAGCCTCCCCCCTGCTGGCCACATCTGGTACTGCAACACTGGGGGTTAAGGATGGGGGTTCCAGTTTGCACAAGGACACTGTGTGGAGCAGATGGGCTGTGCTTCACACAGGAGACACAGAAGATGACCTTTCATCTGTTCAGAAGCAGCTAAGTGAACTAAGCAAAGGTTCACAGCTATGGCTGGCATGTTTAAGGAATTAATAGGGGGGATAAAAGACAAAGGAAAAACACAGGTAATGAAGAAAAAAAGATGCAGGAGAGGCCTTAGCAGAGCTGGAAGAGATGCTTGGAGGAAGATTCTATGGAATGGCCCTGATATCGTACTGGCCTGGGATTCATGGCACCAGTAAAGGCCAGGATGTCAGAGTGAGTGGGACGTCATGGCACCCCAAGTCATTTGAGGTCATCTTCACAATGCCAGTGTGAGAAGGTTGAATGGATCAGGTTCAACAGGAGAAAGGATGAAGTCAGAGGACTCAGAGATATCTGGAGGAGAAAACAGCATGAACCCAGAACTAAACAGCAATCCCTTCTTAAACGAGAAGCCTGCTGGCTCCCTGGGGAGCCCAAGCGTTCTGGCCTGAGGTGAGGACCATACCTTAAACAAGGAGGAGAACACGTGAAATGTGTACACGGCACAGGAGCCATCAGAGTCGCACATGAGCTGGTTGATGTGGCTGCGCCAGGCTTCCTCGGCGTCGTCACAGGCTGCAGGCTGAAATGCAGCCAGGATGGCCGAGAAGAAGGGTGAGGGAGGTGGAGAGACTCTCCTGTCACCTTCTCCAAAGCTGGAAGAAATGACAATGACTGTGTCAAGAACTGATGTCCTTCTTCCCTTACAGGATGGTCTGAGTGCTACTCCTGAGTCAGCCGCACAAGGGGCCCACTCTGCCCACTTCTCCATTTGAGGTTTGCTTTGGGAACCTGGCTTTTAGTCGAAGGTCTCTGAGATTCTTTTTGATTTTAGAAAATAGAATTTTCATCTCTAGATTTTCTGATTCTTCTGATTCTGATTCCTTTCTATGGATTTGGCACATCTTTTAGCCCTCAGCAACTGTCTCTTATGTGCCTAGCTGGTCACTCTCTTAGACACAGTAAAGTTCCTTCCTGGGCTCTGGCCCTTTCAGTGGTTGGCATTTTTCATTGTGAAAAATGAAAACAAAAATTTTGAATCTTTTAGCTTTTCCTTAATGAGTGCATATGCATAAATGCCCAGAAGAAAAAAGTGGAGGGAGGAAAGGAACGAGAAATGCAGAGAGAAACAAAGAAAGGAGAGAATATGAACAAAAGTTAAAAGGCAAACCCTTCTCTAGGCATTACCATAAGCCATTTGCTGAGTGGGTGCCAGTCACTGGAACAGCAGAACTTTGCTACTTAGCTCTTATTTTCAATGTTCAGAGAAGTGATTTCAGGGTTCTGACTTTCTTCTCCTGAAGTAAGTCTGTAGCATTAATATTTTTTGATTTATTATAGATGCTGCATTAGTGTTTACATCTCTATTCCTATTTAAATTTTTTCCTATTTGTATTCTCTGGCTATATACTACATCTCACTTGTCTCTGAAATATCAGCCATAAGGCTGGAAGCCACCCAGTCAAAAAAGAGTAGGTATTTAGCTTATAAAGAGCCTCTTGTTCCGATCTTTTAACTCAAAATGGAAAGAACTTCTCATCTCCAAGGCTTGCCAATCTTGGTTATTTTCAAAGCTCACAAGGCTTGGATCATGTCCCCAGGCCCCAACGTGGCTTTGTATGTTACTCTGTGGCTCTATCAGTTTCTACATGAGCACCTTTTTGGTTCCCTGCAGGCCTACACTGGGGATGGATGATTCCAACCTGCTAGGAGCCTTCCAGATTATATGTCAGTTTGAACTCTTTTGTGAGGAGGTTCCAGCAGTGTGCGTGTGACACTCAACTTGAGTCAGAGTGATTGCATTCCCACGGACCATGCACACTGGCACCACACATTTCTACCAAGTTCTTCTCTACCTTGCCAGATTGAACTGGTCCAGAGCTTGGTTGCCTTTTTCTTCTGCATCAGTCATATCCAGACTAAAGCTATCGCTGCATTCGAAAGTTGCTGGGAGTTCATTGATGGAACTAGAAAGATCATCCTCATGCACAGTGGTGTCCTCTTCCTCCTGGACAGCTTCAGCCTGGAAGAGTGAAGAAAGAAAAGAATCCCATGCCCAATATATAAGAATACATGGGCAAGTCTGTTCAACCAAAGGGAAAGAGGCTGAACTCCTGACAATGACAGATATTGCGGGCCTTTGTTTCCTAGCTATAAAGTCATCAATTTCTATAGCAGACTCAGGAATTATCTGAAGTTCTGCTCTTTCTTTATTTTTCAGTCTTCTCCACAATAATTCCCAAAGAGGCTCTCAAGAGCTTACCATATTTGACCCATGATTATGGAATACACATGCTAAACTTGGAAAGGCCACAGTGTCCCACATTTGATAAGGAAACGATGCCCCATGTGGGAAAGGCCTTGTCTAGTGTCTCGTCAGGGCTGGAGCTGGGGTTAGAAACAACAGCACTGGATTCAGAACGTTTTCCATTGGACAGCCTCGGCCTATCCAGAACTGACTCTCCAACATAGAACCACTCACCTATGGAAACTAGAATTTAAAACCCTCAGTGACAGTAGAGTAGCTGCTCAAGAAATGTGTCCAGTGTGCGTGAGTGCTCCATAGTGGTCACTGAACTGCCATAGTGACAGGCCTTTCCACACTGAAGATCCTCTAAGATCCACTGATGTACATGCTGTCTTCTTGGGAGTATCCCTTGAGGATAACAGATACGAGGGGCTGCTTTTCTGTTACTGTGAAATGTAGAACGAACAGCACAACGAAAGAGCTGCAGGGCAGGCAGAACCAGGATCAGGGAGGGGCAGGAAGCAGTCCTAACAAGTCACCTGGAAACAGAAGCTGGGCTTGTAGCTGGGCCAGGGGGACCAGGGGAGACTGATTGTTCTTTACGAGAGAAAGGAGGGTGACTGGGTAACAGACCAGAAGAGGAGAGGAAGAAATTACAAGTTCATGTTTCAGAGAGTCATTTTCTTAAAACAATCACAAAAGCAGGGCAAAATAGAACTGTGTACGAATTAAAGCATTATCATGGTTGACATCTCGTCACCCATTTAGTATTCTGAATGGAAGATTAATAAGGAAATTAACAGGGGTGTTTAAAGATGTGTTAGGGAGTTAGCATACCTCACATCTTTGAAAGGATTACTCATACATACTGGGTGTCGGAGGCTTATCCACATCTGTTTCTTCCTGCTTTTTAAAATTGCACAAGACTGGCCATGGTCGATGGTCTGGGTTGTTAGTGTGCATACACTACTATGGAATGGCTGAGCTCTTATAAAACTACCTTTTACTTCCTTTTTGTAACATCACAGATATATCGAACATTACAAAAACCCAGATTATGTTGAGACAGAGATAGCTTTTCAGAAATTAAACTCAATCTTTTCTTGATAGAATTAGATGATTTCTGTGAGTCCAGAAAAATATTATTAATTAGGCAAAGCTTTCTATGAGCAATCTATGTAATCGAGTATTCAAAATGGAAAAATTAAGAAAATGCCTATTCCAAGACTGAGAAACATGAAGTCATTTCCATGAAATTTAATTTCTTAATTTCAGGATGGTGGTGCTTTAATCTCAGGTAAATTTCCTTTCTGGCTGAAAAAGGACTCTACTAACACTAAGAATCCTTGATCAGAGTTCATTTGCAATGGGACAATCTTAAAAATAATTTTGCTTTAAGCTTCAATATTTTTAGGTGATGCATTTTGGTTGGTTTCCCTTAGTTTGACCCTTTCGGTACGAGCGCTCTTTCCGCCGCGACACTCCCGCGGTACGAGGTGCCGCGCCGAAAACGCGCACATAGCACCTGGTCAGTCCTCCTTTGTGTGAAGACTTCCCTAACCTTATATAAGATCTATGCTTAATAAAACAATGCTTTTTTCCAAGTGTTGTTTGTAACTTTAATATTAAGAGATAGTTATATAAAATTCCATCAATTATATAAGTAAAATTTATAAAAATTATATACAGATGGATGCAGGATATATCCGGCGCTCGTCCACACAGGTCATCAGATGGGCGCCGGATAGATCCGGCACCTGTACCGAAAGGGTTAAAGTATGTAAGATTTCTCTAGATTTCAGATCTGTTTTTAGTGCACTATAAAAGAATCCAAAATATTACTGTTTTATCATTATTATATTTTTTCCATTAGAAGAATCTTAAAGAATGTACTTTTATAATTTTTTCTATTTTATTTTTTCTTTCAAACTTATCATAATCAATATCAAGGTAAAGACAACTTTATCTTAACAGGAATAGGTTGTTTTGGTATATCTAGTGTAAGAAAACAAAATTCTAATCTGATGCACACTATGGGAGTGAACAGTTTTACAGAGAGGATATTTTCTGGAAATTTTGATAAAGTAAGCTTTAAATGAAATATATATCATTAGGTTTTTCTTTTAAGCTGAACTTTTAAATAAGAAGATTGTATCCATTACTTACTTTTCTCCTCAGAGAGCCTGGCTAGGACTGTTTTGTGTGAATCTGTTTTGTTCGTAATACTGTGACTGGTACTGAAAATTCTGACAAGGGCGAGGACTGAATCAATGTACAGATTGTGTAATTGGTTCCTACACAGGAAAAAATTTCCTGCAATTCATGCTGCACCCACACTTCTACAGCACATTGTTTTATGAAAGTCATGGCAAAAACCAGC
>VMDR010027369.1:0-13601 GCA_007922815.1 Macrotus californicus | reverse complement strand
GTATCACAGTGAGATGCAAAGGGAACAAAGGCTGCAGTGTGTCTCAGCTGGTTGTTAGTTGAATGTGGGAAGACTACTGGGTTTGGAATATTAATCTTGTGCCCAGCAAACATAATACCTTATCCTGACCAAGTGGCTCAGTTGGTTGGAGCATCGTCCCTTACACCAAAAGGCTGGAGGTTTGATTCATGGTTAGGGCACATACCTAGGTTGCAGGTTCGATCCCCGGTGAGGTGCATATGGGAGGCAGCTGATCGGTGTTTCTCTATCACATTGATGTTTCTCTCTCTCTCTCTCTCTCACTCTCAAATCAATACACATATCCACCAGTGAGGATTAAAAAAAACTTAACCACTACATTTTTCCATTTATTTCTATATTTGTAATTACTATATGAAGGGGAACCCCAAAACACTGGAACTTATTTATAAAAAACTCTGTCATTATTTTTACATGTTTAAACCTCAGTCACCTTCAAAGTACTCTCCACTTGATACAATAAACCTATCGAGTCTTTTTTTTCCACTGCTAAAAACAGTTTTTGAACTCGTCAAATTGAATTCCTTTTAGTGCTTCACTTGTTTTTTGTTTGACCTCTTCCACATTGGCAAATGTTTTCCTTTGAGGACATTTTTCATCCAGAGAAGCACAAAAAGTTACTTGGGGCAAGATTGGGTGAATATGCAGGGTAGGGCACGAGAATCATGACGTTTTTTGGTCAAAAACTGCTGAACGCTCAGCACAGTGTGGGCAGGTGTGCTGGTAAATCACCCATCATGAAATGGGCAATCGCGTTGACAGAGTCTTCAAAAAAAATTCACTGAAGCCAAACACAGCCTCTCACAGCCTCTCACAACAACACCAGCTTGTACACCGATGCAGATGGATTACTAGAACACTCACCTAGCGGGGAAGCCTGTACTACATGGGGCCAGTCCTCCAGAAGATAATTCCAGTTTTTTGGGGGGTCCCCCCTTATATTAGTATAAATAATGATTATTTTGTCTCTCCTTTTCTAGTTTTTATACTTCTTACTTCATAATTGTTTAAGATAGTATATGCAGAACTACGTGAAATAATAGAGAACAATCATAAAACTAGAAAAATTGATGATTGACTAAAAAGAAGCAGAAGGGACTTTTTTGAGAGCTGTGCTTACATAGGTATACACATTTGTTAAACATAATCAAATCCTGAATTTAAAATAGGAGTATTTTGTTGTGTGTAAATTCTCTCTTACCTATACTGACTTAAAAAGAAGAATAGTGGTTCTTTGAAAATTCTTTACCTATTCCTATCTACAATAGGAATTCTTTTATTGTTTCCCCATTAAACACGATGCTGACTTTTGTTTTGAGATGCGCTGGATTATCTTAAGGAAATATTTATCTATTCTTATTGAACAAAAGGTGAATGTGGAATTTTAAGAAATATATTTTCAGCATTGTTGTGGGACTGAATTATGTCTTCCCTCAATTCTATATGCCGAAGTTCCAATCCAACGTGATGGCATTAGGAGATAGACCTTTTGGTAGGCAATTAGGGTTAGATGAGGTCATGAAGATAGGATTAGTGCTCTTCTAAGGGGAGACACCAGAGAGCTTGCTCTGTACCCCCTCCAACCCTTCCCTGCCATGTGAGGACTGGGGAGAAAGTGGCTGTCTGCAAGCCAGGAAGAGAGCCCCCACCCAAAATTGGCCATGCCAGCACCTTGATCTTGGACTTCCAGCTTCCAGGACTACAAGAAAATAAACTTCTGTTATTTAAGCCACCCAGTCTATGGTATTTTGTTATAGCAGTTCAAACTGACTAAGACAAACATCTGTAAAGCTAATTATTTGACTTCTACCCATTGATCAATTAATTCAATGTATGTATGTATTTCCCCAAGATTAACTATCCCTTAATGCCTTATATGAGGCCCATTGAACCACAGGGCACCACGCTTTAAATATACCGCTGGGCTCCATTTACCAACATTTTAATTTGTGTGTTTACATTTAAGTTTCTTGATGAGATTTGTCTCTTCTTTTTGTGCTATTTTTGTCACATTTTAATATCTAATGCCATGCTAAAAAACTCCTCTGCAGCCCTCTTTGAATCTTCTGCATTAATCAGTCTGTTTAACTTTGTGACTACTTTGTGGTCAATTTTTATAATTTACTTTTTCCTCAGAAGTATCTCCTTCATAGGAGTTTGGGGTTTTTTTTATAAGTTGCATTAAGTAGTCTCACAAGTGTTTTCTCTACGTCTCTTACTCCCCTTCTATTTTCTATTTTGCATGTACCTGCTTCCCCTTTGCCTATTAAATTTATGAAATCTGTAATTCTGTATTGTCATTATTATTTTAGCATTATTTTTTATTTTTATTCTCTCTAGATTAGTAATATGAAGATTTAAGTCTATGAAATTTGCTGTGAGAACAACATTAACAATATCTCATTGTTTTTGACATATTTTATTTTATTGTTGTAAATTTATAATTATTTTTATTTCAATTTTTAAGTATACTTTATTGATTATGTTATTACAGTTGTCCCACTCCCCTCTTGCCTCTCTCCACCCGGTACTCCTCTCCAGCAGCCCCTCCCTTTGTTCGTGTCCATAGGTCATGTGTGTAAATTCTTTGGCTTCTCCATTTCCTATATTATTCTTAACATCCCCTGTTTATTTTGTTCCTACCAACTATGGCTCTTAATCCCTGCACCATTTCTCCCATTCTCCCCTTCCCCCCTCCCAGCTGATAACCCTCCAAATGATCTCCATACCTATGATTCTGTTCCTGTTCTGGATGTTTGCTTAGTTTGTTTTTTTTATTTTTTAGATTCAGTTGTTGATACCTGTGAATTTGTTGCCTTTTTATTGTCCATGGTTTTGATTTTCTTTTCCTTAAATAATTCCCTTTAACATTTCATGTAATGATGTCTTGGTGATGATGAACTCCTTTAGCTTTTCCTTGTCTGGGAAGCATTTCATCTACCCTTCCATTCTAAATGATAGCTTTGCTGAATAGAGTAATCTTGGTTATAGGTCCTTGCTTTTCATCACTTTGAATACTCCTTGCCAGCCCCTTCTTGCCTATAAGGTTTCTTTTGAGAAATCAGCTGATAGTTTTATGGGAACTCCTTTGTAGGTAACTCTCTGCTTTCCTCTTGCTGCTTGTAAAATTCCCTCTTTATCTTGAAGCTTTGACATTTTAATTATGATGTATCTCAGTGTGGTCTTCTTTGGGTACAACATGTTTGGGACTCTGTGATTCCTGGACATGCATGTATATTTCCTTTACCAAATTAGGGAAGTTTTCTTTCATTATTTTTTCAAATGAGTTTCCAATTTCTTGCTCTTCCTCTTCTCCTTCTAGCATCCCTATGATTCAGACATTGGCACATTTGAAGTTGTCCCACAGGTTCCTAAGTCTATCCTCATTTTTTTCAATTCTGTTCTCTTCCTGCTATTCTGATTGAATGTTTTTTCCTTCCTTGTGTTCCAAACCATTGATTTGATTCTGGGCTTCATTCTCTCCATTGTTGGTTCCCTGTAGATTTTTCTTTATTTCATTGAGTGTAAACTTCATTTCTTCCCTTATTATTATTATTTTTTTTTTTTGCTGTACTCAATGAGTCCTTTGAGCATCCTGATCACTGGTGCTTTGAACTCTGCATCTGATAGGTTGGCTGTCTCTGTTTCATTTAATTCTTTCTCTGGGGTTTTCCTCTGTTCTTTCATTTGGGCCATATTTTGTCTCCTCGGTTTGAGAGCCTCCCTATGTTTGTATCTGTGTATTAGATAAAGCTGCTTTGACTTCCTGTCTTAGCAGTGTGGCCTGTGTAGAAAAGGCACCTGCAAATTGCGTGGGGCAGAGCCTTAGGTAATTGCCAGGGTAGGGCAATCTGTTTCACCAGTTTGTGGCTCTGTGTGGCAGGAGGGCTTGGAGAGGGGACATTGGTGTTGCCTGGCTTCTGGAGGCTTGCCCGGCACTCACCCCATTTCTAATCACTTCACCCACTTCCTGTATGTGACTGACACCCCTCTAGCTGCTACCCTGGTGGTGAAACCCAGAGTGGGTGGGTTTGCATCTGTTCTAAGTCCATGTGGGCCCCTTAAGTGGTGAAATTCTGGCAGTTTCTTCTGCCTCCCCAACCCCCACTGATTTTTACAGCCAGAGGTGACAGGGATTTATCTTCCCAGTGCTGGAATCCTAGGCTGTGCAGTCTGGCCTGGGCCTGGGATCTCTTGCTCCAAAGGTATCCCTCCTGTTTTTTCCCCACAATACATGAATGTGGGACCATCCATTCCACCTGCAGCTCTGTAGCATACCACTGCTCAGCCTGCCTTCATGATTCCGCCCCTCCTACCTGTGTGGATGAATGTGGCTTCTTTAAATCCTTGGTTATTGAACTTCCATACATCTTGATTTTCTGATGGTTCTGAGTGTTTTTTATGTTGAGATCTGGTTGTAATTCTTTCTATGGTTATGCAAGGAGGTAGGTCTACTTACACCTCCATCTTGATCAGAGGTCTTTTATTTCAATTTTTTTATTTACCTTTGACCCCAGAGTTCATTAAGAAATTGTTTTCCCAGTTTTCAAAGTAGCATGTTTTTGTTTTCTTTTGTTTCTTGTTTTGCTATTAATATCTAGTTTTATTGAATTGCAACAAACCTATTTCTGAATTAGGTTGCATCCTGAGGTACTGGGGTTAGGACTTCAACATGTAAATTTTGGGGAGACACAATTCAACCCATAATACTACGTTTTCAACTCCTTTATGCTACTTGTCATTGAACCTTCGTGTCTATCATTCTTTTCTACTCTCCCCTGAGCTCTGTCCTCATTTTAAATCTTATTTGGTTGTCCCCTCATTTCTTCTTGAGCTCCTTTATTTCTGCTCTTAGCTCTTGTTTTAGAAAGGCAATATATCCTTAATATTTTATGCTTTGGTCATAATTTCATTTTTAACATGGGGATATTTTTCTTATGTGTGTTCTTCATTTACCTCCTTTTATTCCTCTCCTATCATTTTATAATATTTTTGTATAGCTCTGATGCTGGTTTATTATTATTATTGCCCAGGAGGTGATGTCTTTCTTGAATGATTGGTAGGAGGTACATGTGAGAAACAACTAAGACAGTGTTGCAGTCATGTGATACTTGGATTGGGATCGTGTGTTTAGCTTTTGCCTTTCTCCTTCAGTAGAAAGTAGCAGCTGCAAAGCATGACAATTCCAGTTTTGCTCCATGTTGCCTATCAGTTTACTTCTTGAAAATATGACATGTATTTATGTCTCCACATTCAGCCCTGTATTCTCTTCCATTTTGTGGTGTGAAGCACATCCATGGAAGCTCCCACAGTATACCTCACAATCTGATTCCTGTGGTCTAAATTAGGATGTGCTGCTTCTTTCTGCTGAGTGTGCCCTTGACTGTGGAGAATTCTGCCCTCTACTGGTTCTTCCTCAAAACTGCAGCAACTTTCTCTACATTGTGTTTTGCAGGCTTCCAGGCAAATAGAACTTTCCAGCTAGTGGAATAAATGTCCCAAATTCCTTGTGGCTATCTGAGCGCAGGAAAGTATGTAATAAAATGGGTTGTGGAACTGTATCTTATATATCCTATTACCATATTCCAATGGTTCTGGAACTTGTATTCACATAATATAATAATATACAGAAAATTAGACTGTATCTTATAATTACAGGACTCTTGCAATTGTCATCAGTATTGTGACATGGTTGTCATTGCCTGTTCAAGCATAAGCTTGCACAGAGCTGTTCACCGTGTTGTCATTTCTGTGGAATTATGTGCACTGTTGGTTTTCTGTGCACTGAATTTAATTGACATGTAAAATGTCCTCAAAAAAGAAGACACTCTCATCTAGCACTGAAAGAATGTTATTAAGTACACAGAAAGGTATAGAAACAATACATCAGAGCATACGTTTAATATCAGTAAGGCAAATACTTGTTATTGCAAGGATAACTGCATTTTCATGTTTTTTTTTTTTTACAAAGTAACAACTGAATTCTCTATGAGGCCTAAAAAGGATGCTATGCAGAAGTAGGTGAGGCTCCATTCTGTTTTATTAGTAAGATATACACAAAGAATTGCCTACCACTGACTAAGCAGTGCAACTAAAGGCCAGAAAAATTGCTTCAAAAGAGATGAAAGAAATGTCTAACCAGGGAGCGGCTGTGGACCCACTGGGCTTTGCACAGGACTGTCATTAAGGCATCAAACATCATTTGTCAGAGGCTTCCAACTGTCACATTTGATGGCACAATTTTACGGTGCCAGACAGCTCATCTATCGTGAGTCTCTCTCCTCTCTCTCTGTCTCTTTGTCTCTGTCTCTCTCCCATTTGAAACATAGGCTCTTTCTCTTTCTGTGCTAAGGCATACTCTTCTCTCATCTTATGTGGGTCACGACCCTTTCTCTAGAGTATGGATATGTTACAAGCTCTACCTATCAAACTGTTTCTTCCTCCTTCTTTAAAATCTCCCTTTGTCTTAATTCAAATTACTTTTCTTTGGCTATCTGCCCTGCCCCAAGGTTCCCAATGTTATTGTCAACATATAGTGTAATTATAGAGGACTATCATTAAAATAAAATGTAATAAATGATATAAACAAGTAGAAAAATATTAGAACTCCACCCAACCATTCTCCATTTATTTCCAAGGATTTTAATACCATTTTACGGCAGAATGATTGGAATGTTTACCTGCATGTAGATTTTCCTTTTATGTTTTGCAGCTTTTTTTCTACATAATTGTTTTAAAATATCCCTGTTAATTACCATATGTCTCTTACTTGTGTACTTTTGGCTCCTATGGAAACTTGTTAACACATTTTATTTTATGGAAAAGTGAAACACATCAGGATCTGCAGGAGGAGATCATCTTGACCCCAGAAAAGCTAGTGTGTCTTTGAGATGTTGTGTCTGAGTAAACCCAGGTCAAAATGAGACAGTTTGACATGAATTTAAGGTCTTTCATTACCCTTTCCCTTAGGGTATCTTGTCTTCATCATAGCAATATATTTACTAAGTCAACATAATCAATACTTTGCCTTTTTTAACTCACCTGGGATCCTAAAAACACTCCACTTACAGGAGCATTCCACAGCTCCTTCCAGTCATATTCCCTGAGCATTTATCACCACTCCCATGCACAGGAGGCTTCTCTTCTGAGTCTGGCATTGTCTTCTTTTATCCCATGCAAGTCTTCACAAAAACACATTTGACTTTTTGCTCTTACTATCTGGGATGTCAGCCTGAATGGACAATAGTGTGGAATCTGTGTAAGATGGCTCAGCCTTTTGTGCCATAGACATGCATTCAAAATGACTCTACAGAGCTGAGCAGGCCTTCAAAATGTCCCTGCCTCTCACTCATTCATTTCAGTCACTTTCATAGTACCGATAAGACCCTTTCAGATTTCAGAAGTTGGGTTTGCATAAATGTGCGTCACATGTAAGTTGCTGCCTTTTTACTTCTTCATCCATTTTCTGTCCCAACAATTCATTGCCACCTGCCCTTTCATCACAAAGAAAAATGTATGTTTTGAGGATTACATGAGGGTAGTTACATGGTTCATTACACTGCTGGAAGCTGCTTTCAGGTGTGAGGACCCTTCATTCCTTATCTTGGGCCACAGAGGCACCCTTCCCGTTGGCGGTGCTCGGCTGCACACTGCAGTGCCTTTCAAACATCCTCTGTTTTTCCTCCTTTCACTAACCTGACAAGGAGACGGAAACTTCTAACTATATTTAAATGTGCATAACAAAGAGCTCTGTATGGATGAATTTTCTACCTATTTGTAATACAAAGTAAATGAGGAGAATGTTTGAAGTTTGTTGAAGGTTTTTTTTTTCTCTTAAAGCCTAGAATAGGTACAAATGTATATGCCTCACTGAACTTTCTAAAATTACATAAACAGTTTATTTAGCAACAAACCTCAGTCTCTCAGCTACAAATGTAAACTAATGGCATAAAGTTTTCAAGTCTTCCTGACCTACTGGAAGGTGCTAACTATAAAAATAGGTTAGAGGTTTGATTTATTTTAAACTTTAAAATACTGGTTATTTACTCCTAGAGAAGCGGTTTCCATTTCAATGTATATATAGCACAGTAACATGACACAATGGAATAAAATATGAGGAAAACAAAAAAATACCAAGTTATTAAAGAACCATAACTAAACTGAAGTCAAGGAAAATGTGGTGGGAATTGGGTCTGTTGTAAGTCAAGAAGTGGTTCCAAGACTTTGTGAATGTCGAAATGAAAAACCTGTCATTTGGGAGATTTGAGGGACAAGGAAAGGAGTATGGGTCTTGTAGGAAAAAATACTAATATGTTTAAAGGACTAAAGATTCAAGTCTTATACCAGAGCAATAAAAAAAAGTCACTCAAATGTTTTAAGTGGGTCTTTACTCATAGCAGAAATGTTGCTTTCATGATGGAATTTTTTAATATGAAGAGAGAAAAATATATAGATTATTTAAGGATAGTGTAGGGTAAGTGGAAGCAGTCTGGCTTCCTCACCCAGGTGTCTGGGTGACTAAGGGGGGCAGTGTTCCCACAGCCTTGGAGGGGCCTGATAAGCAGTGTTCTCACAGCCTTGAGCCTGGGTCTGATAAACTGTTTCCGTAACATGAAGTGGATTCACATGTGCAGGATTATGTTATATTATATAATTTTCTGGCATTTTGCTAGCTTTGTTCACCTCTAGTACTTAAACAGGTAGGGACTCCTAGCTGGGGGCGATGATGACGGGAGACACACAAGGGGACAGGTGCCACAGTGGGTGCCATACTGGGGAGCAAGGGCTACGACATGAGACATGCAGATACACATGCAGCTTATAGCGTGTGTGGCTCACCCACCTGTGAATAAAGGCATGTCAGACATCCCAATGGCTCTGTGAATATTTTTCCTTCTGCGCGGATACCACGGACCTTCCGTGCCTTGAAGGGTTGCAACACAGATAGTCTCAGAAGTTTGACTGTGATTGGATCTCCATTCAAATTTTAAGAGTAGTGTAGGTAGAGTGGACCAAGATGGTACATAGGTGGCTCTGAGTTCTCCTCGACCCGCAGAGGCACCAAGTATATAACTAGCTACACATGGAAAAATTCCCTCTGAAAGAGATCCAGAAAATAGCTGGGTGACTCTTATATATCAGATGAATGAAATACCCACATTGAAATGGGTAGGAAAGGCTGAGATACACTGGTGTCATTAACCCCACACCAAATGAATGCCATACAATCAGCAGGTACCCCAACTCTGAGACACTCCTTGAAAAGCAAAGAGTTTAGACCTCATATCTAGGTGCCCCAACTTTTAAGATGCCCACTGGAGGAATGGGATCCTGAAACACCTAGCCAGTGGAGCTTGTGTCTACAAGACACACAAGGCTACAGCTACCAAAGAGCATTCTTAAGGGGTGAACAAGCACTCACTGTGGCTATCCACCCGGGGCTCAGCACAGAGGGAGCAGGTAAGGCATCCTAGTCTTTCCCTGAAAGGGGTTTATCTACGTACTTCAATGTGGATATAAATATTACTCAGCCCCCAAAAAGTAGAAGGAAATCTTACCATTTGCAGCAACATGGATAGAACTTAAGGGCATTATGCCTAGTGAAATAAGTCAGATAAAGACAAATACCAAATTATCTCAATTATATGTGGAATATTTAAAAAAAACTGATACAGAGAACATATTGGTGCTTGCCAGAGGTGGAGGGTGGGGTGGGTAAGATAGGTGAAGTTGGTAAAAAGTACAAACTTTTGGTTATAAGATAAATAAGTCCTGGGGATGTAAGGTACAACATGGTGACTATAGTGAACAATACTGCATGCATATCTGAAAGTTGCTAAGAGAGTCAATTTTGAAAGTTCTTTTCCCAACAAAAAAGAAAAGAATGTTAATGAGATTTGTTGTGGTAGTCATTTTGCAATATAATTGTTTACACCTGAAACTGATATATTGTTATATGTTAATTATATATATTATATGTCAAAGAAAAAAGTTGCTGCCTGAGTGCAAGGCTTCTAATTTAGTGGCTATCTAGGGCTTGGCTGTGATCTTCCCCAGAGACTGGAGAAATTGGTGGACACTTCTCCTGCCTTCTCACTTCAGCCGGATCTAATAATAAAACCAAGTCACCAGTATCTATCTCCCTGGAAGGAGCTTGTACAGACATCACATCCCCTGGTTTTTGCAGCTGTCACCTGAGGGTTCTCCAGCTTTTGTGGCTCACAGATCACCTGGCAGTGAGCACCAATGGGGTTTTCACTCATGAGTCCCACAGGACTGTAGCAAACAAAGGAGCAGTTCTTAACAGGTGCAGGAGCACCCGCCTGCAGCTAACACCTGAGCTCAGCACAGAGGGAGCAAGCAAAAACACAGGTCTTCCAGTCTCTCCCTGACAGAAACTCAACTACATACTTTCCCAGTGGCTGCCTGAGGGCCCAGATTCTAATCTACCAGCAGCTGGGTGCTGACTGCAACCCTCCCCTCTGGGACATTGATGAGTCTTGGCACACCCTCAACTACAGGGAGCCATTGAGAGCAAAGAAGGAGGCGTGGACAATCACAAAGGTCTGAGAGACAACTAGGAGCTCAGGCCAGGCTGATCCACAACACTCATCCCCAACACGAGTCCATAAAGCCAAGACTTGGAGAGGTGGCTGTTTTGTCTAATGCATAGGAACCAACAGGGAGAGTTAAGAAAAGAAGGAGAAATAGGGATATGTTTCAAACAAAAGAATAAAACTCTAGAAATAGATCTTAATGAAATGAAAATAAGTGATTCACCTGATAGAAAGTTCAAAAATAATGATGATAAAGAGCTCACCAAGGTCAGGAGAGCAATGCATGAACAAGTGAAAACTTCACCACCTCCTCCTGGATGCCTGCAGGCACTTATTTGGGTGTTTCAGTCTGTGAATGAGCATGGAAGGGAAAGCATTGCTCTCTCACTGGGCATTGACCAATGGGGCTAGAAGTTGCTTGATAAATATTTTCCTCTTGAATTCTGGAGTGAATAATTCTAAAATGAATTCTAAATAGTTCTTCAGATGTGCCCAAGTGGATAAATCCCCAGCTGTTCATAGTGGTGAAAAGTCTGATAACACGGCCTTGGATTATTTTTCTTCCTTCCTTGCCCTTTACTTCTATCCTTGGGATAATTTCCCCCAAATAAACTATCTACATACAAGATCTCTTAGATTTGACATATTGGGAAAATCTAAGACAATCCCTGTTTATAATAAAGGAGATATTTTATTCATTTTTTAAAAAGGAATATTAATTTATCTGCTTATTCTCTTTTATAAGCCAGTGCAACTGTGGAGTCGACATTTAAAGACACGCTGCTGGTAAGAGCCGAGCACTGACCTCTTCCCTTAGCCGTGTTCCTTTACTGGAACTAATGCAGCTGGGAGCGATGGAGCCCTTACTCTTGGCAGAATTTGAAAGCACATGATACAATCTCCTATAGAAATACTTGTAGCACAGGGAGCAGAGTTAGTGGAAGAGCCAAGAAATAAAGCTGATTTGAGGTTGAAAGGAAATCAATCTCTTCAGGGAAATACACGCACCCTGAATTTTTAAAAGCAAAAAATCTATTTGTCTAAAATATATATCATAAGCTCTGAGTAATTTATGCAATGATAATATTCTACATCCTAAATGAGATTTTACAGCCTCTCATCCAAAAGAAACAAGTCTTGGAATAATTTTACTCTGAAGTCCCTAAATAACATAAATTCAGTTCACAAAATCACATTATTACAGGGAGAATCAATAATTTTTTTTTCAACAAATGAGTTTAAGAAAAAGATTTAATTTAATCGCCAAGTTTATGAGGGTAATTCTTGCTTGTTTTTTGTAACTATTACCATACTTATTTCAGGTTAACTGCATGAATAATGTCATCTAAGCTATTTCTAATGATTGATCTGTGTAATAAAAAAATTCCTGTATACGACATTCCTCGGAAGATATTAAAGAACTTTGCCAGCATTAGTCAAAGTCCCACAATTTGTACCACGAAGCACTCAAAGCAGTCAGCTCTGGATCCTAAGGAGGGCACACAGTTTGGACAGATCCCGAACTCTACAATAGGTGCAGATATGGCCGGACTTCTCATTAGGACCTTCTCGCCTCTCTCTTCCCTTCTTGAAGGACCTCCCATGGCCAGGTGCCATCAGGCGCTCCCTGGCATTTCCTGTCTATTTCACCCTCTCCCCTGACTGTACTTCCTCTACCTCCTTCCGTCCTCCCCACCCTACTTCTCAACACTACTTGCCTGTGCTGCTTACTGTCTCTTATAAACTGCTATTTTGTGGGAGGGCAATCTGCACCAGTTTCCTCCTTCCAACAGAAAGAATGTCCATGATCTCCAGGTCAGCATTTTTGAAGGAGACATTGTTCTTTGATGGGGAAAAAAAAGGAAAAGTATCAGAATTCTCTCTGAAGCTTTCTGTCTAGGACAACACTGTGTGAGACTCTGGTGTAACCAGTGCAAAATGCACTTACATTTTTGTCAGTCTATTTCTTGTTTAAGAAGCCGTAAGAGTGCAGGGGCCCCAGGGAAATTGCAAAGCATGAGGTTATAGATAGCAGAGCTGACAGCTTCTATCACTCGCTTCTTGACATCACAGCCTGTGGCTGTGGAAGAAAAGTGGCTGCAATTTGCAATCCCTCTCCCTTTCCCCGTTGCTAAACATTAACCAGTTCAAACACTCTCAGAGCGGAAATAAGAAAGCAAGATCCCAGTCGCAACTATTGGGAAGGTAAACCAATTTGCCTTATTTGACTTGATACATTTCTGACATTACTAAGAGTGAACAATCATTTCTTCTCCGACAGGTATAAAGTCTTGATATTTGGGGACTGGATTGAGTTTCTGTTTTCTTTAGCAGAGATTTTCTGCTCGTGGGACGTTTAAAACTGGTCAGTAGCTTGGCAATCTCCAACTCACTCTTACTACTATAAACATATATAATCTTAATTTTGATTAAAAAATATTTCAGAAAAACCACCTACCTGTTCTTCATCTTGGAATTGAAAGATGTGAGGTGTAAAAGAGAAGGACTGAATCGCCCTCACGTGCTACAGCCAGGAAGGCAGATCTAGCAAAGCCTAAGCTCCAGCTGCCTGAACTCAGCTAGATGTGGGACCTCATGAGAGCACCTGGTTTATACAGGTCTCTCTCTGTGAGCTTAATGACATCTCCAAGCAAACAAGCTGCCTTTCTCATTGGTGAGAACCCTCAGCAGAAGAGTCGAGTGCATCTTACTAGGTTTGAAAGTCCTTGACATTTGTGTGTTCTCCTTAACCCTTTTCTTTAAACCATCTCTATCTATGGCCCTATACAAACTCATATTTAGGTCTTTTACTGAGACATTGAAACAGTAAGAATTGGCTTTTAGATTGCAAGGTGCCCTCTTCGGCCTGTTCATTGCTTCATATAATAAAAATTTGCAGAACACTGTACATGTTGGGAGCTGTCCCAGGATGTGAAGACAATAGACCTGATGAAGTAGTCACCATTGCTGTCAAGGTGCCAGCTAGTGGGTGGGGGGGGATCTACA
>VMDR010027368.1:0-13600 GCA_007922815.1 Macrotus californicus | reverse complement strand
ATATTTCTTGAATTCATGATGCTTTGATGGAAATTACACCATTATTTTATATGCAACCCAAAAAGATAAAAGCTGAAGACAAGAATCTAATAATAATATAATATACTAATCTAAGAGAATCTAGTAATATGTTTATTATACATGAGGGCTACATCCTCTCTGTATGAGTAAATGAAAAGACAAACAAATAAACAAAACCACCATATAACAAAGGACAGCCAGAAGGCTTGCATTTCTCAATATTAGCACTGAATGGAAAAAGAAAAAAAAATTCCCCCTGATTATTTGAACTAAAATCCAGTACAAACACAAATTTGCAGCCTGAATTCACAAAAGTAATCATAAGTTGCTATTGGATAAGATATATCTCAATTTCAAACATATTAAAATATATTTTAAAAGTTTGCTTTAGAATCAGTGAAAGGAATTAATTTAAATTGTTTAGAGATTGGTGTTGTTTATAGGTTTACCTATATTTCCTTGTCTTCTAAGAGGTTTGGGAAGCACCTATGTCTATGCCTCATTGTTCTCCAAACTGGATTTCCAGATGTCTCAAGGTCATTTATCACTGGATAAACCTCTCTGGGTTCAACTTGATGTTTTCTCGCATCCTCCGTAAAGATAGAACAACTTAGAGGTTCGTGTCCATGATGAGGTGTGTACATTCTAAAGACCCTCAGAGCAATACGGTATTGTCCTGCTCAAAGTAGTGTACATCAAAATGTAATTGTCAGATGTAAAATGACACTGAAAATATATTCAGTTTAACAGCTGGCTTTATGCTATTGGTTTGCAACACTCTCTTTCCATCAGATACACAGTAGACTATCATCTTACTGAATTTCTCAAATTAAGTGGGATCATACTTCACATTCTCGTTGCATGGTTGACTCTCAAGAAAGACCCTGATTCTTCTTGTGACATATGTGCAGTGGAGTTACTTTGTCACTGACTCATGTATCCTCTCATGGTGTCAGGAAAAAAAATGTTGTCATAATGACAAAATAGAAGTATGAGACCATGTGAAGTTAAAATAATTTAAAATGATCTTTTTTTTACCCTAAAAATGACCTGGAAACTATATTCATTAGGTACTAGTTACACACAGATTTTTCTTGGATTTGATTTAGATCAGTTGTTTCTACTCTGGAACATTAGTCCAGTGATTAATGTTAATTGAGTCTGGAGAACTCTGCACAGTCTGCTCCTCTCCTAAAAAGTCACAACACACATTTGAGAATTAAATGCTCTGAGCGGCCTGGCAGTGCGGAAACCTATTCAGCTTTTCACAGCCATTACCAAGAAACTATGCCTTTCATATAAAATCTACTCTCCTTTGCATTACACAGTTTAAGATGCTAGGGAACAGTTATTCATTCTGATTCTGTTAGCAATGATTAGAGAGGCAGACAGGATGCAGAATGGATGAGACCTTATGGGCTGTTTTAATGGGAAGCTATGGAAGGGTTTTAGGTGAGAGAGTGATCTAATTGGATGTGCTGTAGGGGTGAAGAAACCAAATTCCCTTCATCAATAAAGACTTTATTCCTTCATTCAACAAATATTAATGAGTATCTGTTATATGCCAGGCATTGTGTTAGATGCTAAAGAGTACGATTCAAGAGATAGAGTAAATGTTAAATTCTAAGATGACAAAATGTTGGTCATCACCAGGGCCAGAATCTTAAGATAATATGTTGGAGAAATGTCACGGTAGGGAAATTCAATTCAGCACACATTCACTCTGTATCACTTGTGTGAGTGTGCTCTCAGAGTAGCAGAGGTGGCTCTAGTACGTTCCAGGTTGCTGGGGAGCCTATAAGATTGTGGGAGGAGCCACCTCTGTTTGGTGTCAAGTGTCAAACATGTGTAGAGCAAGAACTAAAGAAAACAGAACATTCTTTCCTTTGCCCTGAGACAGTTCGTAAACTTCAGGGTTGAAGGACAGTCCAGTTCCACAGTCCACGTACAATTGATCTAATATGTTTAAGTTTCCATTTTTGAATATACTATGCCACAACTTTAAAAAATAATGTAATTTATTATCAGAGACTATAGAAAAACATAAAAACTAAAATGTAAATAAATCATAATCACAGAGATGGCTTGCTCCAAACCAGAGATCCCAAGGTTTTCTAGCAGTGTCTTGGTTCCTGACAGATTCCTAGATTTGGTTCCAGTCCACATATGTTCTTAAAATAAACTCTTTAGTAAGAATAATAAGCAGAGAAGCATCTCTGTTCATGTAGTAATAGCCATAATAACAACAACCAAAAAACCTGATCAGTTGCACTCTGGCAGTATAAGTTGGGGGTGATTAATAACAGGGCTTTACTTGGGAATGTGTTTTTCAGCTATTGGTGCTCAAGATGGTGCTTTCCACTTTGTTCTTTTACTTAAACCTAACTAACCCCAGCAGCTCCATCTTTTCAAAGCCTTGAAGTTATGATATTTTTATGGCTAAGAAATAACAGTTTCATTATTTATTGACATACTTCTATAAGACTTCTTCCTAAATGTATGAGCTGTATATTCTTTGATCACCCTATTGTATTTCAACAAGTTGGTAATATTTTTTATAGCAAGCATAGAGACAAAGTTTAGTCTTTTCCCCGGTGTGGTTACTCAGAACAATTTTCATTGATATTTGTAAAAAGCTTCTTTGAACTTCACTTCTCAGTAGTGGTGATGCCATGGAAGCTTTTGGGATAGTTGTCCAATTTGGAAAACCTTTATCAAGCCTCTTTCATATTATGCTCCTGTAGAATACTTGCTACAGCTTTGTGCCATCCAGGCACAGGAATTCCAATAAAGTCTATTTTGTACTTCCCATAAAAATGTATGATGTATTTATAATTGTACATAGAATATATTTCTAGCAGGAGTGAATTTTCATTTTGACTTGGTGTCAATGAAAACCAAATTCTTAGCTTGAAATTTTTATATGTCTAATGAATAGAAGAATTTTCCACAAACAAATTTCTGGTTGCGTACATTCCAAACCTTGTTTCTACTCATTATTCACATACTTCTGGTGTTAAGTGCCCCTTACATCAGGCTAAATCCCAGTGGGACCTCTGGCCTTGCACTTTGGCGTCGTGATGCTGGGTGAGTCAATACAGTGGGTAGTCAGAGTATTCCTGGAAGCCACTCATATACCAAGGCAGCTAGCAATAAGGGAACTATAAACAACATAAATACACCTCACTAAGTACAAACTAAATCTACCTTAATTTCAACTTCCCCTTAGCTGAGTCTCAAAAACGCTCTTGATCACTCCAGTGAAACTTGACCAGAGACAAGTATAATGAAGGGGAAATTGAAGTGGAGAGAGGCAGCAGGCTTAACCAATTGTGGTTTGAATATTTTATTTCTGTAAATTTTTGTAAAACCTAAACTCATATGAACACATTGGTAGGGCCCCTCCCAGGATCTTGGAAGGGGCTCAGCAGTTGAAGAGTCTGAAGCTTAAATTTCATTAGCTTTCCACCTCTGAGTTTTATTTTCCTCTTATTTCCAACTGACTTAGGCTTTTTCTACCCAACTATACCTTTTTCTATTGCATGCCTTCCTCTTACAGTTTCTACTGACTCCCATGAAGCCCAGTTCTACTTTCTAACTTCTTTTCCTGCAGCCCTTCAGCTTAATCTTTCACTGCTTGCTTCTTTTCCCTCCAGAAACGGTTGCTTTTAGTTTAAGTACCAATGCCTAGAACAGTTGTCTATGACAGGGCTGGAAGAATAGGGAACGGTATCACATGTTTTGAATGGGACTGCCCCAAGGTATTACCAGATTCTGGCATCAGGAATGTGAATCAAGGAAGTAGGCCTGCTGGGTGGTGAGACCCACCACTCTTGGTTAATGGTGGGTAGAGCACATTTAAAGGAATGCTACTTGCCCTGACTGGTGTGGCTCTGTTGGTTGGACATTGTTCTGTGAAAGGAAACATCACAGGTTCAATTCCTGGTCAGGGCACATGGCTGGGTTACAGGTTTGATCCTCAGTTGGGACACATTCAAGAGGCAGCCAATTGATGTTTCTCTCCCTCTCTCTCTCCCTCCCTTTCCACCTCTCTAAAAATAAATAAATAAAATCTTTTAAAAAATAAATGAATGTTACCTACCTCTTGATTACTGTGTTTCTCATAATCTTTCTATCACAATCAATTCTCGTCCTCAGAATATTGATATATCACCTTTAAAATTCTTATAAATACACCACTTTGGATAATGTGTTCAGGGAGAGGAACCTCAGCTGTGCTTCTAAGGGGCTTCCCTTTAATGAAAGACAGAGGGATTTAGGGGACAAGCAGGACCCACGACTGGCATTTCTAGTATAAGTAAGTATTTAAATTTTAAATGTGCATATGTCATATAGAATTTCTCACTTCTCAGAGTTGGTTACCTTTAAGTGAAAGCAGTGTTACTGTAAGTTATCTGGTGATAAGTGAAAAGTTATTTCTTCTCATTCGTGTGGACCACTTCCCAGACCTTTGCCCCCACCCGGATCCTCCTCCTACTCTGAGCTTCTCGTGAAACCAACCGGAAGACCCACTTGTCTGAAGCCGTACTTATTCCACATCTACTTCTGCTCCATTATTTATTTTCACAGTAAATACTACTACGTATCTCCCATGCCAGCTTCCCAAGGACAAAAAGATGCCCTTTGAATTTGATTTCTGTGTTGTCCTTCTCCTTTAATCTGTCAATAAAATTGATCAATCCTAAGCTTGAACATCTCCCAAACCCCTCCACCCCTCTCCGTCTCAGCACCCCTGGCATCAATGTGGCCCTCCCTTCATGGTGAGTGAAGGCATCAGCCTCTAAATGGCCACTCTTTTCCTCATTGCACCTCCCTCATTTCTGGTCTAAATCTTTTTAAATTACTACCTAAATCACCTCTAAATCACTAATCTCTTCTTGTCCTTCCTCTGCTTACAGTTCCTCCGGATGAAGTTTAAATCTTTTAGTCCTTGCTTATCAGCTTTATCAAGCCATTCTTAACACCTTTCAGTCCATGACTGAATGTCATGCTCCTTCTCATCCTTAGGTCTTTGCATCTTTTGGCTATGCCCCCCAAAACACCTTTCTGCCATTGGTTACTTAGCACATTAATCGCGGTGGTTTGAACTTCATGGTCTGGTAATTCCAGTATCTCTGCATATTTGGTCTTCAAACTGTGTTTTTTTCCCCTTTCAATGTCTTGTAATTCTTCATTGGAAGGTAGTTATAATGTACTGAGTAAAGGAGACCACTGTAAATAGGCTTTTAGAGATGTGATAGTAAGATACAGGGGAGAGGAAGCATTCAATAGTCCTATAATTGGGTCTCCGTCTTTTGGTGAGCCAGTGCCTCTGGACCCTGAACTCCGCACATGCTTCTCAGCCCTTCCCCATTTCATGGGATAGGATGGCTGGTGTGGGCTGGAGTAAGGTATTTTCCTTCCTCTGGGTCAGTTAGCTCTGATGTGACCCCAGTAGTTTCTCCTGAGGGCAGACTTTGTAAGAACAGAATGCTCTGGTATATTTTTATATGGTTTCTTTTTTTCCTCCACCTCCAGAAGCATAAGAAGATTTTTCTTTGCTGTTCATTGTGAGAACCTAGTTAAACTTCTGGAGGTAAAACTTTTACAAAAGTGTGGGGACCAACCACCCTATGACTATGTCTTCCTGGGGTTGTTGACTCTCAGAGTTGTTCACACGGAGCCTCCAGCAAGTCTGGTTGTAATTGAGTTTGTCCTATCCTGGCTCTGGGGCACGTGGGCGTTTCTGCTTTGGGATTCCTGTCCCACTGAGCTCTGATTCTCTGGAGCCATCTGCCTGTCTGTCTAATTTGGGGGACAGCATTTGCCCTGTGACTACACTTTTCTTACTGATCTAAGAAAAATTGTTGTTTTCCAGTTTGCTCAGCTTTTTACTTTTTGGGATAGAGTGGCACCCTCCAGACTCCTTACTTTGAGCTGCTCCTTGAGGGAGGGGCCTTGCTTACTTTCTCTGCTTCACGGTACCACCTGGCAGAGCCTCACACACAGAAGCTATCACAAACTGTGTTTAATGCCTAGTTTGTGAATAACCAGTTAATGAATTAATGAGGTTTGTAGTCTAATGACCTTGACTGATTGGACGTAGAGGTCTAGTAGGTACAGTTTGTCTCTTTCCACTACACTGTCTTGTCCACCTCAGATCCCTGTCTCCCAAGTCCGCTGGCTCAATCTGACCTTTATATCGCTTCTGCCAATTTCCTTTCTTTACCTGAAGTTTAAGAACATTTATTAGGTTGCTCAAAAAGATTTTTAATGAATACTTGTATTTTTTACATGTACTAACTTTGCGTGGTTTGGGGTTTTGTTGTTGGTGGTGGGGTGGGGGTGTGAGGATGGTTGTAACATGTAAGACCTTCATGTGAAAATAAACTTCCAAGGAATTTCTCAAGTGTAGCTCCCCATGAAAAGATCAATAGAAAGAAATAATGATGAGGTTATGGCCTTCTATTCCATCATTTTATGGGTTATAATAAAATCATGTCATATGATTTTCATAAGGATGAGGTTATTTTATTCTGTCTTTTCTCATAGGAATGTCTTTCAAGAATACTCTTCTACTCCCCCACAGTCTAGTTTCTCTCGATCTCAGTCAGCTAACTTTTATTTCGAGTACCTGAGATGAGTTTATGCTTTTTTTAGAGTCATTATTATTTTATAGAAACATTTTATTTTTTTGCTTCATCTTTCATTTTTTTTTACTTGGTATGGTTAACTTTTGAATACTTCAAAGCCTGTTTCCCCTGTGCTACCAAACAATGAAGTGTGGCCATTGTAGTTAACAGTTGTGAAGGATTTTGTGAATATTTGAATCTAAAAAAGCCTCATTCTCCCGTAGCTCAAAGAATGCAAATTGAATGCATTTCTAGCTGCTTTGAACCCACAGGAACGCAGGTCTAAATCATATCAGGGCTTTGTGCACCAGGCCCCTGTCAGCCTCTGAGGAGGTGCCCTGCTGATCTTGACCCCTTTCAGAATGGCCAGATGATGAATGCCCCCAGGCTTTCCTTTGCAGCTCCATTTCTCTCAGCCCACCTAAGCGCCTTTCAACAAATAGACTGAGTATCTTAATCAGTTGTTCTCTTCTCTCGTCACTTCTCCCGTCAGGATCCTGGACTTGTGCCTAGTAGAGGAAATAACAGTAAATTTCCAGTTAAGCTCATCAGCGGGATTTCCATTAGATTTCTAGGTGCCACCACTGAGAGTTGCGAAGTCTCCCATTACAGAAGCTGAACAAACTAGGTGTTCTCAGCATTCCTGCCTCCCTAGAATGGAAAACCATTTTTCACCTCCTTATTCCATTTCTCTCTTTTCCAGATTGTCTCCAATTGCTCTACCTACTCCACTCCCATCTTCTTTAATTCATCTCCGCCCCGCCTTCCCTTTGGCCCCTGGATTTAGTCTGCCATCAAGACTTGCCAGCTACTTTCTCAACTAGAATTTCCTGTATTCTCCCTGTCTCCCTACTTCCAGAGGTGACTTCCCCTCCAGCCCCTAAGTGCTTCTCGTGTTTGCCTTCTTCCAGCCTCAAGATGGAAGATTTAAGATTCCCGTAGTTTCATCTTTTTCTTATGATCCTTTACACTTTCAACTATATTCAAACAGTGACAGAATTATTGTTTTCCATCTGAGGGCAAAACTATTGCTTGATTTTCCAGTTGCATCAAGTACAGCAAACACCTCTGATTCACTGTCCTTCAGCATTTGTTTCTCATCTTCAGCCTGCCTCCTGTGTTTTCTCCATTTGCTTACTTAGGCAGCAATGGCTCAGCCATCTCCAAACTTTGAAGTTCAGGAAAGGGTGGACATGGAAGTCGTTGACAATGACACGGGAAGGCCAGGCAGCAGATGGCAGGGACACTTTTCCAAACCTCCATGAACGTGTACAGTTTAAATTCCAGGATTAACTATACAGTTTTGGCCTTGGACCACTCTGTGTGCTAGGACTACAAATGCCAGTCAGGCTGAGGAAAAGCTGAGGGGAGAGAGGAAGGGTTCTTCTAAGAAAATAGAAGCTTGGAGAAAGGAGTTACATGTGGCTCAATGTGATGTAAAACTGGTATGACAGTGTGAATTACTGTGAAGAGCATTTCTAGCAGTGGCTAAAATTTTTCAAAATGGTATATTATGTTTAGATAAAGGAGACTTAGAGAGAAAGAGGCAAAATAGCATTTGTGTCAATTAATATAATCTTGTGGGTATTCCTCCTTGCCTGATGATTTCGTGGCCCTGAATAGCTGGATTTGGCTCGATTTCTTTCTAAAAAATAACGTTTCAGAAACATTTTTGCTTTCTCTAAAGAATTATAAGCAGAAAAGGTTGCAGAGAAGTTACCCAAATAATTTATCATATATCATTAAACCTGGTTGTCTAGCCCTTATAGGGAATGTAAAGTCTTAAAAAAATGATGTATCTGTTATCGAATTGGCAAGACATACAGATTGAAAACAACCCAATTATATTTTAGATATTCCCTCAAACACTCCTTTTCTTTGCCAACTCTCCCATGGAGGTTTGGGTTAAAGAACAATCCCTTTTTGCATTTCTGAGGGCTCACCGAGGAGAGGAATCCCACAGCCTTCGGTGAAGAGTGCCCTGTTCAGAGAGCTTGCTCATGAGAGTAAAAATGAAATGGCTCATTGTGACAAGGAGCATTTGCATCGTCAACTGAAAACCGCTGTGATTGCCTTCACTCTTCCAAACAATCTGAAGGTGCTAACATCAGTGTCTGTTGTGTGGTACTCGAGGTGCTCCACTGTACTGTGTCCCACTACAGGCACTAGGACCCCAGAGATGCAGAGTGGAGGTCTGGGTCCCGGTCCTTAGCCTGCCATTTGGTAAGTGCATACTAATGGGAAAGTTTTGTTTCTTCATATTTGTAAAACAGGGGTCATAATAATAATAGCCACTTCTCAGGGAAGCTGCAAGAGTTGAATACGAGAAGCAAAAGGAAAAAGATTTGAAACAAAAACCAAAGATTTATCTATTTATCCAACAAGCAAGTTTATTGAGTTCCTAATATGTATCAAGTTTTGACCTAGATCCTGGGACTATAAAAATGGGAATTGAAACCCATCTCTATGGGTCTTTGTCACCCAGTAGAAGCCGTATTCAAACACTTAAACAAGGAGATAATTGCTTTAATTAAAGTGTATACAAAGCAAAAGAAGAGCGGAGAAGTCAAACCGGCCTTGGGGAGTGGAAGAGAGCTTCACAGAGGAGAGAGTTTGGGCGAACTCGAAGGCTGAGTAAAATGTTGCCAATGAGCAAACAGCAGGAATTGATCCAGGGAGAAGACCATGTGCAGACGCAAAGGCATGACGGAACATGGCACATTTATAATCTGGAGCTGAAGGGAAAGAGCTGAGCTGGAGAGACAGATTTAAGAGTTCTCATCTTATAGGAAACAATTACATCCACGATATCATGAGAGGAGATGAGAGCTAAGGATGGTTTCTGGTGGATGAAAGATGAGAGACCCATGAGTGAGAAGGAGCAGCAGCCAGAGAAGCAGATGGAAAACTAGAGGAAAGGAAGGTTTTAAAATTAATGGGGGAGATAATTTTAAGAAGGTGTGCTAACAATGTCACATACAATGGACAAAGGTATCCACTGGATTAAAAAATCCCAGAGATCCTTAAAAAGTCTTAGTGAAGACCAATGAAGAGATAGATGTGAAAGCATTAGCACCATGTTTTGAGGTATGAATAGGAGGTCTGAAAATAGCGAGTATTTGCCCCTCATAGGCTGAGAAGAGGAAGAGAAGCATGAGGCCATTGTCCAAGAAGGATGAGGTCAAAGGTGTTGGGGAATGTTGTCTCTTCTAGCCAGCAACTAGGCAGGAGCTGTGTAGAGTTGTAACTAGGGAAGGCAGAACTTTTGGAGGGAACATTTTAATTCAGACTGAAAAGACTGAAACTTTTTTTGTTGTCATTGTTGTTTTACATATATAAAGCATATATATCTACATAATTTAGAAATTTGATTGGTGGTTTTATTAATTAAAATGTGAGTTAACAGTTATCATAGGATATGCCCAAAAAGTAAATTCTAGAAACAAGTAATTTTCTTAAGCTGGGATGGAAAGCTATACAGCCCCTCATTTAAGAAGTAAATTGAGCAACTACTATGCGTCCACCACTGCACTAGGCCCTAGTGACAATCTGGGCAAGGTAGCCGAGGTTCCTGCCATGTTAGAACGGACAGTCTAATGGAGGAGGCAGATGCTGAAAACAATGATAAAAACAGTTATTGAAACATAATCGTGTTTAATTTTTTCCTATTTGGGCAACCTCATGTTTTAACCTTTCAACTTTCTAATACTACTGCCATCCACAAAGCTTTCTCATTTTATTGTAAAAGGCACTTTTTGGGCATTGAATGCTATGGGGCAATTGACTAGGCGTAAGAGGAAACAAGGATTTGGAAGAGATACATTCTGTTGTGATAAGCTTATAACTAATTGTGCAAGCTGGACCTAAGCCTTTCGAGTATAAAACATAATTTAAGAAATCACATATAATAAGTTTAAGTGAGGGATAAAACACTTTTTATAGGAGTTCTAAATTTTCTATTTCTATGATACTGGTAAAAGAAGCATACATTTTCATTGTGCTTTTAATTAACTAAGATCATATGAAGTTAGAACTATAAGGAATCCTAATTATCAGGCAATCCATAAATTAGTTTTATAGATGAGAAAACTGAGAGTCTGAGAAATGAGGAATTTGCCTAAGATCCCACAAACCTAATTTAAAAATTGTAAGTCTCATCAAATGCTTCCATTTTCGATCATCAAACATTAATCAGAAGATATTTATGATATAGACTTAAATGTTTTATTACCAATTTTCTGCAATGTTCCTGATCCAAATGTTTTATTTCCTGTGCTCTCTGTACCTGTGGTAGCCAAGTCGTCTAAGTAGACAGTGATAACTTGCACATGTGAATAACAGGAATTTGTTTCTTTCCAATTCCTCTGTCTTACGTCTTTGACTCTTTTCAAATCAGACTGACCAGGACATACATTATAACAAAGTCCTGATAACAGACATTCATCCGTGATTATTGCTCATGCGTATTTTTTCATTAGGGCTTGTAAGGTTGTAAAATAATGATGATTTATTTCTATTATTATTTTTTCATGTGTTAACTAAAGTCTTTTCATAGAATTTTTTCTTGTCAACATTTTAGATACAGTGAAGTAGAAACCATACAGAAAAGTCAGGATTTCTTGCCTCTATTTCTCAATGTTCAGACTGAGTTTTGCCCTTAACAGCCACTGTCGATAATCGATGGGGTGGTTTTGTTTTTGTTTTGGTGTTTTCGGTGTTGTTATGGACCTTTGGAATTTATATCCTTGCAGTGTTTCAGTTCAATACGGTTATTGTTTTTATTCTCAAATTTTCCCAAATTAGGCCAGAGGGAGCCCCTTTACATTTTATGCTTTGTCTTTTTGGACATGCTTTTATTTATCTTTAAAAGCCTCCTTGCTTTCTGACACAAGATTTCCCAAGCTAAGCTTACTTATTTCCCGCACTAGACATGAGATTAGCCATGTCTCCAAGAAACTCTAGTTCCTTTTATTGGCTAAGATTCATTAATATTGTGAGTATGGGTTTTGCATCTGTTTTCAAAGAGTGAATTTGGTCTTTTATACATACACATACACTACATTGTCTTGTTTTATTAGAATTTTAGTAGCTTCACAGAAAATTTAAGGAGTGATTTCTCTCTTTCTATGCAGTAAAAGAATTTGTGAGTGAAATTATTCATTCCTTAAGTACGTGGAGAGCTTGTCAACCTCAGGATGGTGGTTTCTTCGTGAAAACATTATCTATGAATTCCATTTTTAAAAAGTAATTAGTTAACCAAGAGCTCAACAGTGATTTAACAAAAAGAAGTGTGATTTTTAATGTTTTTATAGCATTTTTAGATGTTTTCTATTGGAAGAATTATCTCAATGCATCTGGTACAATATATTGACTCATGGTTCTTTTTTTCAAGTGAGGGAAAGACAGAAGAAAAAGTTCCAATTACCCCGGAGTCTAATTCTTCATCCCCTTTTATTATTGAAATGTTGTGGCTTCAAAGTATTGGTTATAAAGTCTCTTTCCTCGCACAACTGCCCGTCCCATGTTCTTGCTTTCCATCATGGCAGTGTTATTCAAGACATGTTTATGGGATTTCCAACAGAGCTTTAAAATGGAAGATTGGCCACAGTGTGATATCCTGGCCAAACTTTTTGTTTCTCAGATACTGGTTTTTAAAAAATGGCAAAATTCTCTCTAAATTACTACTTTTTTTGTAAAATTACAGAATCTGAAATGTTGGAGCGTTACAGTGAGTGGCTAAAAAAGTAGAAAGAGTTGCTGGTTGGTCAGAGCAGTGAGATGTGAGTGCAGTTGATATTTTTAATTGGTTTTACAAAGCATATTCTCTCTGCAGTTGACTATTCGAGTACAATACAGTCTCCAAAGCTTGTATCATAAAATTCTGTCACCTCATCAATTTCAAATTCTATTTCTTTGAAAGAATTTTATACTTCAAAGAAACTAAATCTTAGATGTCACATAAAATATGCTGATTCATGCATTTATCAACATCTGGAATATATAGAATATTCTCCCCCTATTGATTGGTTCTAAAGACTTAAGTGTAGTCAAAACATAACTTTTCAATAAAATGAGAAATTTCTTTATTATATCCAGGTAATGGATTGATTTTTAATATATTTCTTTAACATAAGCAGCTTCTATTAAGCATTTTTAAGAAGAAATAAGGGCTTCTACTTCTGGCCAAGATGAAGTGACAGAGGCTGATTTACTCTCATGCCTGAAACAACCCCAAAACATATAAAATATATTAAACAACTATTTTCAAGACTGGATATCAGATAATGAAGGACATTGGACTCTCAAAGATGGTGAACAAATTAGGTTTATCTGAGTTTGCTCTAGTTACCTCCTTGAGACAATTTCTAGGCTGTGGTGCAGGGAGGAGGGACCTGGGCAAGACCTGGCATGTCCTTTGAGATGGCAAGATGACCTTTGAATTGGGAAGACCAAGAGTGAGTTCACCGGACAGAGTACCAGAGAACAAGGAGAAAACTACATAGAGGAAGGACTCCAGAGACTTGCAGGGGGTCCCCGATGTGTACCCAGCAGAGTAATGACCAATGCATGCATGTGAGAAAACCACTCACTGGCAGGGAAAGAACTCCCTGAAAGGATTAGAGAGAATACCTGGCACTTACACAGGGTGGTTAGTCCCACAAGCCAAACTGAAAAACCTCATAATTTGCAGGGTTTTGGATAGAATGCTAGAAAGGCCTTGCTCCAGTAGTGGAGAATATTTAGCTCTAGTCTATGTAGAGCTCTGGTTCTTATATCTCAAAAGCAAGATCCAGGAGGAGCAAACAGTTTCCAAGTATCTTAAAGCCAGAACAAAGCCTAAGAATGTTTGTATAAATACAGACATTTCCAGTACCCCAAAAGTAAAAGTCACAATGTCTGGTATCCAATAAAAAATTAGCGGGTATGGAAAGAAGAAGGAAAACATA
>VMDR010027367.1:0-13600 GCA_007922815.1 Macrotus californicus | reverse complement strand
GCTAAGATTTTTACATTTTTAAATTGTAGTTTAAAATAAATATCTATATAAGAAATACTTATGTGTATAAATATATACACGTGAAAAATTAAACAAAATTCAAATTTTAGCGTCAATAAAGTTTTATCGACAGTCACACTTGGGCACCACACACTGTCAGTGGCTATTTTTGCGTTACCACAGCAGACCTGCTTCATTGTGGCAGAGACGGTGTTGTCCGCCTTCTCGAAAATATTGACTATCTGGCACTTAGAAAAAGTTTGCCAATCAATTTCAGAGTAAGACATCATCGACTTTATGGAGAAATGTTTGACAGCTTTCAGGAAATGTCCCTAAATCAAGTAATTACATTTTAACAGTTTTCAGGAAATGTCCCTACACATACTGACTTTATTTACTCTTTCTTCAGAAAGACTCAATGTACATACCTACTGATCCCTGCCTGTCCGAAAACACGGTTTTTAACTTATTCCCAATCAGGCCTGTCTTTGAGGGAGGAGGCTGGGAGACTGACACAGGTAGCAACACAAGCACGCTCCAAACGGAAGGGAAAACTGTACCTCAGTAAATACTCGGCATACACCACAGGCTCTGGCAAAATCTGCTCTAAAAACTCTTCACCTTCATCTCCTTTTGACTTCAAATATTCACAAAGGGCACGCCAATACAAAGCAATTTCAGGAGTCAATGTTTCTATTGGAATCAGTTTCCTTCATTTAAAAGGGAGAAAATAAGAGAAAGCAGGATCTTAACATGTAGCTGAAAATTTGAACTAAACAGAGAAATGGAAATGAGAAGCAAACTAGATTTGTAACCACCAGTCTTTTAAAAACCGCAAAGTCATTAAGTTATGCAGAAAAAAAAGAATGAAAAAGTTTAGACCAAAAAACAAATCAAAGGAACAAACATACTACAGGGATGAAAGCTGTTAACTTTCCACGGTAGGCTAATGCAAAATTCAAAGTAACAAAAAAAAAAAATGCAGCTAAAGTAGTATGATAAAGTACTAAGTTCTTACACAAGGGAGAAAAAAGAAAAAATGACATCCACCTGAGTAAAAAGAAAAAAGAGGGGCAGACAAAAAGTACTGGTACGATCTAAAGGAATGGGAGGCAGGAACTATAACCATCATTATAGAAGTTCACCAGGATCACATTTCAGTGATTCAAATTATAATGAATACCTTATATACCTGTCACTGTTATTCTTACAGATTTCTGCCAGTTCATTAAGAGGAGTCACTGAAAATAAGGCATTGAGAACAGAGACGGCCACTTCAGAAGAATTTTCCACATCCAACCGATGCAGCAACTCTAATATATTTCCTTCAGTAAAACGGAGCCAGCCTTGGAGAAGATGCTTCTGCGTTGCCTGCTTCACTGCTTCTGTTAAGTCATTTGAAACACAGGTAAACAGAGGCTTTCTCTAGCTTCCATTTCCTGTATTTTGTCTGTTTTCATTAATTTATCTGATCAGTTTCGACACAAAGTTGATTTTCACAATAGAAATGGAAAGAGACTAAGAGGCAGAACAATGCATACCAACGAAATAATAGAAGTACAATGATACTGCAAAAATCACTACGATGCTCTTTTCCAAATAAAAATAAAAAGGGTCAGAAGCCAATATACGACCGCGACCTTGCATTTCTTCTCCTCCAGGTGCAGTGAGCTTCAGGTCTTACCTCGCCTGCACTGCACCTACTATTTCACTTGTCGACTGACTTCACCTGTGACACGTGATGCTATTTGTAGTAGTGAGTCACACAAGCACATATGACTTAACAAACCCTATTCTTAGTTTTGAAAGTCATCCTAATGATTAATCTTGTGACAATTAATGTTCTCAAGCTAAGGTTTTCTTGCTACAGCAAAATTAAGCCATTTTAGTCTTCTCATAGGGACTGGAAATTTAAACTAGATCGGGGTGTCCAACTCATTTTCACCGGGGGCCACATCAGCCTCACGGTTGCCTTCAAAGAGCCGAACGTAACTTTAGGACTGTATACATGTAACTACACCTTAACAGTTAAGCGAGAGCTCGGCGCTGCTGCCATAGAAACAAGGTGACCCAGTTGGATACAACAAGGTGTAGGGCTGGATTCGGCCTGCAGGCCTTGTGTTGGCCGCCTGTAAACTAGATCATTCCTCATCATTCTTGTAAGCAGATGCTCTAGTTTTCACATAAGAGAAAGAAAACTAAGAAAATTATACTAGTATGGCCATTCCTGATTGCTGTTTCCAATGCACAAAATACATTCATAGCAAGATATACAAGGGGGGAACCAAAAAAACTGGTATTTATAAAAAATTCTGTATTTATTTTTCTTTCATGTTTAAACATCAGTCACCTTCAAAGTACTCTCCATCTGCTACAACATATCCATCAAAATGTTTTTTCCACTGCTCAAAAGAGTTTTTAAACTGGTCGATTTTGATGCCTTTTAGTGCTTATGCCTTTTGTTTGTTTCACCTCTTCCACATTGGCAAAATGTTTCCCTTTGAGGCCTTTTTTCATCCAGGGAAACAAAAAAAAGTTGCTAGGGGCGAGATCAGATCAATAGAGAAGGTGGGGCACAGTGGGTCATGCTGTTTTTTGGTCAAAAACTGCTCAATGCTCAGTGTGATGTGGACAGGTGTGCTGGTAAATCACCCATCATGAAATGGGCAAATGCGTTGAAAGAGCCTTCAGAAAAAAATTCACTGAAGCTGAACACAACCTCTCACAACAATGCCAGCTGGTACACTGATAAAGGTGGGTTCCTAGAACACTCACCTAGCAGGGGAAGCCTGCACAACAAAGGGCCCGCCCTCCAGAAGATAATTATGGTTTTGGGGAGGATGCCCCCTACACAAAGGAGATAGATAGCATTTCAATAAAAGAGAGTGTGCTGAAAAAGAGATCATGCCCTACTTCTAATACGTTAGCTCTATAGCTGTAAGCTACAGTTTCTCCATTTGTGAAACTCAGGAGAATTGAAGCAGACTCTGCTCAAAGAACTTTAAAAACTTTAGGAAATGTTTTTCTATACAATATATGGGGATCCTATTCGTGTGTGATGTGACCTGTGGCTCAGTTCTGGTTCTGAATGCAGTCCAGAAAAAGCACGTGGCGTGCAGGTGACATCTGTGGATAGGTCTCCCGTGGGGAATCAGACATGCATTATTCCTAGGCCGCTTTAAAAAACTTGCTCTTGCAAAAAACTCCCTCACCTGGGATGGAGACAGCAGAAGTCTACTTTGACTTGGGCCAGACTTCCAAAGTGTATGTATAACTAGCTAAGCCTCCTCGCCACTTTGTATTTTATCTTTGAAGTGATTAGCAACATTCTTTTCTTTGCTATCTATAAAAGTTAACCACCTAAAACAAACCTATGCATAGTAAATGAGGACTATCCTGAATGTAATGGGCCTGGAGTTTCAATAAAAGCCTGTCGAGGCAAGGGGTCGGGGCCCCTCTCTCTTGATCATTGAGAGATCGGCCACACATCCTTTTTCTCCACTGGATTCCTTTAGTCCACGTGAATTTGTTCATCACTTGTCCGGGGATATAGGACAAGCATTCCACAATGACACATGGTCCTGTCGGACGGGACCGCAACACAATACACCAAGATAAATTCCTATGGGCTATGGAAATAATAGGCTTCTTTGACTTAACTTAGGATACCTGTTTCCTAAATATTTTTACATCTGAACTCAAAACTGACTTTTGGACACAAAGTCATCCATCTTACCTGCTCTGTCATTAAGACCTTGTTGAAGGAGCATCACTCTCTGAGCGATGGACATAGTTCTCAAATGAACCTTTTCAGCTAAAACCTGAAAGAGATGATAATAATAATAATAAAAAGACAGTCATTAAACTCAACATAATGTATATATTTCATAACTAGTACTATCTCCTTCCCCTAAAAAATTATTCAGAATCTCCAAAAACAATTAATATCTGGTAACATATTAAATTACCTATATTCTCCGTATGTACAAATCTCAATTAATGAAATCATTATTATTTCCCAAATATTTTTAAAAAGTACTTTAAGAATATGGCTTTTTGACTTTAGAGAACATACCTACACAAAACATTGAACTGACTTACCTGATAAGCCTGCTTTCTGACAGCCACCTTCACGTCTCTGGTGCGCCCTACAATTTTTGACAAAGTCTTTGCTGACGGCACAATACATGACAACACGGCCCGCCTAACTTCTGGATTCGAATCATTTTCAATCATGGTAGCGTATGCTGAAAACAGAGCAACATATTTTAGTACATTAAAGAAACATTTCTTTAACCATAGTCATGAGATAGCCCACAATGTGATATTTAATAGTATCTTTAAAAGGATTTAAAAATGTATCATTTTTAGTCTTACACATTTAATTTTAGCTGAAGATTTTTTTTCTGCCAACTTCCCTTAAAAAGGACAGAATGGGAAATTACTAAATGGCCTAGGCATGAAGGCTAAAACAAATACAAATAGCACTAAAGGTCATGGAATACTCATCATTAGATTATGTCTCTGCTACTCTTCGAAATTTAAAAGAATATAGCAGGCAGTTTATTTTCATACGGATAAAACTTTAAAAAGGGCTCGTGACTATTTTGATTTATAATGACTTCTAAAAAGAAATAATTTCTGGTTTTACTGAAATAAAATCCATTCCTATATTTAAATGTTTATTCACCTCTACTTCTCAAACTTTTCCTAGCTTCATAAACAAACACATGTTGACTAGCAAACATATGTTTTCTACATTATTATTATATGTATTATTTAACACCAAAAAATACCAACTACTACCAGTTACCAAAACTGATTATCAAGCTAGTAACAGGAAGAGAAAAATGAACAGAAGCGTGCTCCAAAATACTTAGGCTATCTTAATGAGCCCAGAGGTAGAGAAAAATTTCTTAAATAAAAGATAAAAAGTGCAAATCATAAAGAGATTGATAATTTTGACATTAGGAATTCTGTCCAACAAAACACATCCCCCCCCCCCAAAAAAAGCCCTGGCTGGTGGTGTAGCTCAGTGGATTGAGCGCAGGCTGCGAATCAGAAGGTCGCCAGTTCGATTCCCAGTCAGGGCACATGCCTGGGTTGCAGACCAGGTCCCCAGTGGGGGCCAAGCAAGAGGCAGCCACACATTGATGTTTCTCTCCCTCTCTTTCTCCCTCTCTTCCCCTCTGTCTAAAAATAAATAAATAAAATCTTAAAAAAAAACAAAAAAAAGACATCCCAAAAAGTGAAATAAGCCATCTAAAATAGGAAGAGATCTATAATTCACATAACCCAAGAATTTCTTTTCATTATAAAGAATTCCAATAAATCAATAAGAAAAACCAACAGAAAAATGGGCAGAACACATTAACAAGCATTATATAACAGAAGAAATATAATTGGCTGTTAAATATCCAAAAAGATGCATAACAATGACATACATCACACAATCAGATAAACAAAAAATGTTAAACCTGACAATACCGAACGTTGGAGAGGATATGGATCAGTGAAGACTTGTATGCATTTTTCCCCCCGAATCCTCACCAGAGGACATATATTCATTGATTTTAGAAAGAGAGGAAGGGAGGGAAGGAAGGAGGGAAAGAGGGAGTGGGGGGGGGGGGAGAGAGAGAGAAACACTGCATCCCGTGTGCTCCCCCACCAGGGACTGAACCCACAACCTCGGCATGTGCCTTGATTGGGAATCCAACTGACGACCTTTTGGTGCAACAAGCAACGCTCCAGCCGCTGAGCCACACAGGCCAGGGCTACTTGTACGCACTTTTATTGGGAATATTAATTGGTAAACTGTCTTACAGAACACTTGTATCTTATCTAATAAAGCTGAATGCACACATATACCCTAGAAAACTTTTAACCTGTGCACCAGAAACCATTTACAAGTTCATAGAAACAACACTGTTTTTTAAGAGCAAAATACCTGAAAACAACTAGAAGGTCCGTAAGTATTAGAAATAAATTGCGTTATGTTCATAAGACAGAATGCTACAAAACCGTAAATAAACAGATTAACATGGATGAGTGTTACAGTTAGAAACAATGTTGAGCCCAGAAAAATACAATATAACCTATATAACATGGAAAATGATACGCAACCCTTAACATTAGAGATACATACATGTAGCTAATTGTTTAAACAAAAAGATGAGAGAATTCACCCAAAATTCAGGATAATCGTTATGTCTGTGAGAGTGACGTAACTGGGGTGGGACCTACACTAGGCTCCAAAGTTACTGATGAGGCTCTATTTTTGACACTTGGGTGGTGTCTCCTTGGGTTTTTTTTAAAAATCATATACATAAATCCTTTCGTATATATAGTTCATAATAAAAATGCACCTACTGTAAGTTAACCCAGTCACCCAAACTGAAAAGCACCTAGGTAGCTACACATACCGTTAGACACTGCGCACTCATCATCTTTGGGGTCCTGGAGCCGTGAAAGAGCCAGAACGGCCTGTAACCTCACATTTGGAATTTTATCTTTCAATCTTACAAGCATGGCTTCTTTAATTTTATCAAACAAATCGTCGTCAATCTGGGCATTTTCTGGCATATTTCCCAAGAGCTTGTTTATGAGCTGGCAGACTCTAAATCTAACCGCATTGCTGTTTGCTTCATGAGACTGAAATGGAAACAATCAAAATTTAGTGGCATACCATCATCAAATAACCACATCCCATTTGAATTCTATGCTACCTTGATCCCATACACGCATACTAAAAATACATCATACAAAGTCTCAAAACACAGAGTCTCAAGCGTTTGCTAAACTGTAAGAGTGTATTCATCCTCTTTGCAGAAACTCTTTACTTTGCTTTTAAAACACAGAACCGACTTAAAACAAATGCATGAGACCTGGTCTAGAGAGGTCATTAAAAACTCAATGCTGGAGTTATTTTAAAAGTCCACCTTTTCATCGTAAGGACCGTTCTGAAGCTTCCTGTAAAAAGCAGACATTTTCTCACTTACCAGCTATTTCAGTCTCTAAAAGACACAAACTCCCACGGCCCTTCTAGTATAGCACAACTTTCCACAAGTAGCGCTCCAAAGTTCTAGCTGCCACAATACCTTTAACAGAAAAGAAAACAAGTAATCCAGAATGCCACCGACTTCCTCTTCACCTTCCTCCTCGGCTGACTGGTGAAAGGACGTGGCGAACTTCGCCGCGAACTCGACGACCCTCTCCACGACCGGTTCGCGCTTATAGACCACCATGGCGTACTTAAGGTAGTGCAGGAACTCCTCGTGGAAAACTGTTTTGTCCTGCATCTGAAAGACAGAAGAGACCCTTCACCAGCTGCGCTGATGACAAAACCCCTCTTTTCACAAAGCGACCCTAAGACTGCTGCTGAAAGCCTTCGCGGTAACTCAAACTAAAGCCATTACATAGTAAACCCTGAACTATCCAAACCATCACATTTTGCACAAATTTAATTTCTCTCCCGACAGATTTACGTCTCCCAGGGAGAACACCACCGTGGATTTTTGGCAACGACACGATCCCCTTTTCCCCGCAATATCCCTGAATTCTCAACATGCCTCGGTCCCAGGCTAGTAAAAATAACGCTTCATGAACCCAAGATCAGCAGTGGCTTTAATGTTTTATCATTGTTAGCCTTACTATTGCACAGAAACTTCCTTCTGTTATAACTTTCACATCCTGCCTCAGATCTTTCAAGTCCTGTTATTTATGTTGACTTACAATTTTTCTTGGACCTCAAGATAATTTATTTTTTCGAAATGCATTGTCCTATTCTTCTCACGGCTCAAGACAAACAAAACAAACAGTATTTACATGAATAGGAAGAGCCAGGCCCTAGTAATTAATCTGCCATTTGGTGATTCGATTCAATTTAACCAAGTGGAGCAGCTAGAGCAGGGTGACTGACGATCGGCGGTTCCGACACGACCTGAGGGACAACCGCTGAAGCTGGGCACCCAAGATCTACCCTGAGGCCCAACAATGGGTGCCCGGTCGCCTTCGGAGCTCGTAAACATTTCTCTCCAAGCTCGCCTCCTACAAAGAATTAACGGTCTGCGCCGGAGGCCGTTGTGGAGAGTAGGGTGGCCCGGAGATCTCCCTTCAAGTTGCCAGGTCGGGAGCTTTAAGGGGGCTGGAGTGGCGGGGCGACGAGTCTGGGAGGGTCTCGGGAGGGCGAGGGGCAGCAGCGGCCGGAGGCTTCGGGGTCGGGCGCGCTTACCGTGCGGTAGGTGCGGCTCAGCGCCACCACTAGCTTCGCCTGGTTCTGGTGCGACTGTTGCGCCAGCTTGAAGGCCTCCTTAATCGGGAGCAGCTTCTTCTCTGCCCCCATGGTGGCGCGACTCCGCAGGGACGAGCCCTGCCTGCGATCGGCTGCAGCGGGACGAGCAGACCACAAGGATAATAGCCAGTCCCTCCAAGATCTCTCCTGCCGGCCACTGAGCGACCGGGGCGTGGTTACCGCCTGAGCGTTTAAATAACTCCCGCGGGAGAAGGAAATACCGCGAGACTTCCGCGATAGCGTCGGGAGACGAGAGCGGGAAGAAATAGATCCACCCACCTCAAACGCAGCGGTTTGGACGCATGCGCTTAGAGTTTAGCCCCCGTTTTCCGGGGGAAAAGTGGCTTTTTAAGAGGAGGGGGGTCGTTCACTTGCCCGGAAGTGGTCCTGGCTGAGAAGGAGAGCGGAGTGGCCGTGAGGTTGTCGGGACAGAGTGGCGTTAGGCCTACTCTGGTCGCGCAGCTGGGCGTGAGGCGAGAAAGGAGAAAGATCCTCCATGGGTGAGAACAGGGAATCTGCTGAGGGGAGTAGCCCTGCTCCTGTGAAGTGGAGGAGGGGCCTGTTTGGAGATCCACGGAGAAGGGAAAGGCGGGGTACTGGAGGGCCAGGCCGCAGTCGCGGCCTGGCTCCTGCTCAGACGGGAGCCGCTGAGGGTCCGCCGAGCGGGCCGTTTCGCGGTCCCCTGACCCACCGTTTCGCGGTGGGCCCTCGGTGGCGGAGGGAGGCCGTCTGGGAGCGGATGCGGAGAGGGGCGCCGTGGCATCTAGAGGACAGCTTGCTGCAGATGTGCCCGCTGCCGAGGCCTGGTGTGCAAAGGTGCACGGCGGCGGTGCGCTCCCAGAGGAGCGAGGGAGCGGCAGTGTGCGGGGGGTGGGGCAGGGAGAGAAGTTCCGAGGGCCTTCCAGCAGAAAAGGGGTCCAAACTTTTTCTTAATGGGATTCTGTCCGATTGAGCCAGCTAAAGAAATGGGAGATTACCGAGCCGCCCTTGCACCTTTTTCCTTTAAAATCACCTTCCCTCCCCTGTAGTAACGGATATCCGGAACTTACGTTAGTTTTCATGTGTTAATGGCATGTAAATTCACCTCCGAATAAGCGCGCTGCATCCCTTTCGTGTTCGACTGTGAATGTTCGAGCATGCCATTTCCGTTTTGCAGTCAGTGTTTTTCAGGGTGATTCCTATTGATACTTGCAGAATAGTAACTCGCATCTCCGGACCCCGTGCGCCAGACCCTGGTCTGAGCCGTTTACTTCGTGCAGTCTTCGCAGACCAGCCCCGGGAGGTCGCTGCTCTGTCCTCGGAAGGCGGGGTGCTGCGGCCAGGCTGCTGTAGTAGTCGTTCTGTTGCGCGACGACGCCAGAATGTGGCCGTCCGTTCTCCTGCTTCGCATTCCCCGTTCCTGACACCTGAGAGGAAATGACAAAGTAATGAATACGAAAGCGTTTGGGTTGCCCATGATTTTAAAATTTGTCAAGATGCCTAATTTCTGAAGAAGCATTTTAGCCTAATCAGTTGGAGCAAAAGTGTAGAGGCCTGCGAATGCATGGAGTCTACTGACAACATTTATAATCTCGCTGCAGCTAAAACGTATTGCGGTAGAATGCCTGGGACGGTGTGCTGCAGAAGCCTAGAAAGGGCATTCGTTTTTCCACCAAGTACGTCCAGAATATCATTTCAACACGTTAGCAACGTAAATAATAAGTTACAGTTTCCCCCAAGTCTTTGAAATTGCGTATTATTTTACATTAACCACGTTTCAAGTCCTCAATAGATGCATAGGGCGAGTGGCCACAGTATTGGATAGTATGGAACTATTCTTACTTTGAGAACCTCTATATACCATTTGTGTTTTTTTTATGTAAAGTCTCATGGTAAACTAAAAATTAGAACTAATATTTGGAGGCATTGTTTTCTTCTGTGGCCTTTTATTGCTCGGCTCTTTTTATGCCTTAGATGTCTACCTTTGTTTTGTTTGGCTGTGAAGTTTCTAACAATATTATTTCCTTTACTGTGTTGTAGTTGGTTGTCTCACTACAAATCAGATCCCTTCATACTATTTCGTTAGTTACTGAAGGATGAGGCATCTGGCCACCAGAGGTCAGCCTAACTATATTTTAATTAGCTTTTTTTTGTTGTTCAGTATTTTTTGAACATTATAATCTGGAAATTTTTTTTAAAGATTGCAAAATGAAAAGATAACCTTTGCAGTGAGAGAAGTAATTTGCAAACTATATATCCTGTATATCCCAAAGGGGGTTAATATCCCAAATATATAAGAAACTGATACAACTCAATATCAAAAAAAATTTTTTTAATGTGAACAGAGGACCTGAAGAGACGTTTTTCCAAAGAAGACATGTTAATGGCCAAAAGGCACGTGAAAAGGTGCTCAACATCACTAACAATCAGGGAAATGCAAGTCAAAACCACACTAAGGAAACACCTCACACCTACTAGGGTGACTATTATCAAAAAGTCAAAAATGTTGGCAAGGATGTGGAGAAAGGGAAAACTTTATACATGTTTGTGGGAATGTAAATTGATGTAGGCATTATAGAAAACAGTATGGCAGTTCGTCAAAAAATTAAAAATAGAATTACCATATGATCTAGCATTCTCACTTCTGGGGATATAGTCAAAGGAAATAAAGTCACCATCTCAAATATATATCTGTACTCCCATGCTTATCTCAGCATTTTTCACAATAGCCAACATATGGAAATAGCCTAAGTGTCCAACAGTGGATAAAAATGTGAGATACTCACATACACAATGGAATATTCAGTCTTGTAGAAGGAAGGAAATCCTGCGGTTTGCAACATGGGTCAGCCGGGAGGACATTCTGCTAAGTGAGATAAAGCAGATGCAGAAAGACAAGTACTTCATGATCCCACTTACATGTGGAATATACAAAAGTTAAACTCAGTAACAGAATAGAATGGGAAGTTTCCAGTAGTGGGGCAGGGTGGGCAGTGGAGGAAGTGGGAAGTTGTTAGTCAAAGGTTAACTTCCAGTTATTAGTAAGTTCTGGAGACTTAATGTACAGCGTGTTAACTATAGTTATTAGTGTGCTTGAACTTGGCTAAGAAAAGATAACAAAACTAAAGAATTTGTGTGGTAAGGCTGTTCCGAAATTACAGACAAATCATTCTTTTTCTGTAATTTATACATGGTAAAGGTAAATTGTACATGGGAGTACATAGAGGAGGTGTGGTTAATTCAGTTTTGTCATGGGAAAACTGTGCACGTGGAATGTAAAGGAATAACAGTGATGGGCTCACCCTAGAATTTGCATATACCTGCAAAGAGACTTTGTCTTATTCCTTCTTAAGTAGAGTGAGCCTTTTAAGCATGCTTTGAGTAACAGTACCTGAAATATACTCAGTAATCTTGCAGATAGAATTTGGTTGAAATGAGAGTAGTAAAAATATAAGAGGACAGAAGAATTAAAAGCCAACAGCTTCTCCCGTTTCAATAAAATAAAGACTTATGATATGTTTTGAATTTTCATTTTCAGATTGAACTAGGTAGTAATATTATAAACTTAAAAGTATTTGTATTCATGTTTCTTATTGAAGATGAAGTTAAAAGCAGTTCCCTTTATATTGCTTCACAGCATCATCTTTATTGATTCTGCTTTAAAACATTGTTTAATACTTCTTTGTCCAACATACTACCAAGTCAGTTGAATATAATTTGGGAATTTTTTGTCTCCCTCACATAAAAATAGAACTAACTTGTTACTTACAGCAGGCCTTCATCATTCCCTCATTAGTTTTTTCAGAAAACTTGCTACGCTCCTAATGTGTGCCAGGCACAACTAAGAACTGAATTAGATAAAAAGAAGGCATAGAAGCTAGAGAAATACTATTCTTTAGAGGAATAGTACTAACATGAGCCCTACCGTGTGACCTAATTACTACAAACTCATTGTGTAGTTAAAACCGAAGACGTTCACTGACTTTCATTTTGGAAATCACTCCTACAGAATGGCATAAATGTGATTTGATATTTTGCTTTTTTCATTTAGAGCTATGCCTTCAGTCCAGACATACTGCAGTGTATACTTCTAATGTGCTCATACCACATTTTATCTCTCCACCCCCCCAGTGATGGAAACCTAGATGCTTCTAACTCTTTACCGTCAAAGATGAAGAAGCATCAGAATACATGTTGGTGTTTACGGGAATTACTTTGCTGTAAATGCCCAAGAGTAGAATTGCTGGATCGTGAGATGTGCGAATAGTTTGGCTAAGCAGTGCTGCCAGGTGCTCCTCGGAGATCCATAATCACTGGTTCCTACAGGGGTCCCTTAGCCTCCTCACTAGCACTCGGCATTGTCTAGCTTTCTGATTTTTTACCAAGCTAAGGGACTAACTAATACCACTTTACTCGTGGTTAATGGCTTGTGGCTTTTCCCTCCTGCAAGTTGGATAATTTTGTCTTTTCCCCAATTCTTTATTGAGGTTGCTATGTTTTGTTGTTGATTTGTAAATTTTGTTCTTGATATCTCTAGTTCAGTCAAGAAATGATTGATTTTGATGTGATTGAATTCATTTTTTGGTATTGTGATTTACCTTGTGAAAGGTATTTGTGTAGTGCATCTTCTAGTTAGTATTACCGATATAGAAGTTAAGAGGGTTCAAATTCCTGGCTCTTACCAGTAGATGTGTGACCTTGGACACATAGCATAAGCCTTGTGCAAATGGGGACAATAAAAGTACCCATGTCATAGGGTTTGTAGGAGAATTTAAAATGAGTTGACATTTATGCAGTTTCTAGAATAGTACCTGGCAAGTGGTAAGTGTTGTATAAATAAATTAATGAAATGTAGGTGGTTAGTCTCAGCTGAATTTTGTTGAGCTCTTTCATTAGCTTTACTAGTTTACATGTCAGTCTCTTTTTCAATTGGATGACCGTATCATTTGTAAATTAATAGCTTTATTTCTTTTTTTCCAGTTCTTAGACCTATCATTTGTTCTTCTATTACAACTTTGAGTAGAACTTTTGCTTTGTCAGTATTAATAATCATCATAGTCATCCTTATCTATTTCACTTTTTAAAGGAGTATATCTAAAGGTTCTCATTTAGGATAATATTTTCTGAAATTTTTGGCTGATAACCCTTACCAAGTTGAGAAAGTAGCTTTCGTTTTTTGCTTTATCTCATTACTGGGGTCACATATATAGAAATATTCTGAAGTTGAGATATTCTTGCTTTCCTGGGATAAGTTCTACCTGATTATAACATATTTTTCTTTTCTGTAATACACTGATAGTCTTGTTGGGTAATATTTGGAATTTTTGCAAG
>VMDR010027366.1:0-13602 GCA_007922815.1 Macrotus californicus | reverse complement strand
GCCCCATGCCCTCTCAGATGCCCACAAAGATGCTGACAGCTGCGTGGAGCACTAAGCTGCCACCTCTCTGAATATTGAACCTCAGCCAGGAATGTAAAAGAAAAGAGTGAGCATCTTATAACCACAGCCAAGCTCGTGACGGTCTGATCACTCCAAAGCCTCAAAATCATCCTGACGACTATCCACATAATCAGTTTTGCAGATAAGCTTTCTTTTTTTAATCTTTTCTGCCAAAGTATTTGAACAGCTCAACAGCTCTTGCTGTTGCGTCTTGTTCTAATCGGCCCTACTCATACTTCAGATATCAGTTCAAGAGCACCCAAATTTATATTTCTACTCAAACAGAGTTAAGACACAATGTGCCGGAGCTAGGCACAGTGGAGGGCCACTTACTGCGTTTATCCGAGGGAAGCCAGTTGTTATGAATTTCTGTGCAGACACAGACTTATGACAGCACACGCAGCCATCATTGTGAAAAGGGGCAAGCTTGGCAGACCGACCACAATTACCATCAGAATCATGAGCAACGAAATCAGGGTTCAGGGGTTCCGCATAGTCCAGATTGGAAGCTTAAGGCACAACAGTCAAAGTACCCTTTAGTTCAGGCTTCATGAAGAAAAGGGAGTTACTGAATAATCACTAAAACTATAGTATTGAATGAGTTCTATCTAATTAATAGATTATTTGAGCATAATTATACGCACATGGCAAAATGATAATTCAGTTACAGTAAGGCCCCGACATAAATTTCCAACTATCTCTAAGAATTGATGAAATCTTAGCAGAATCGACCAGAAGTGACCTGGTGCACTCTTATCTTCCTTGCCACCTTGTACCACCTGTGTTTCTTTGACCCCTTCTCTGTATTTCAGTTCTTTCCATGTCATCAAAAAGCACCAAAAGGGTGCTTCCTTTAAATGTTAGAACCAACTCTCTGTTTAGAAGTTGATCAGTGGCATTTCTGGTACAATTAGCACTATCAACAGATCCCTACTGGGGCTTGCTCCCTCTGTTACGCTCTTTTACGAAATGACAACCACCGCTCCCTCTCTGCTAAGGTGGCACCACGACTTGGGATGCACTTGTCCGAGCACTCTGTAATTTGCTACTTTTATTCAGTGTCCAGGATGATGTTGCTGTTAAAAACACATTCTAAGGCCAGGCTTCCTGTGTCTGAGCCCTGGCCTTGTCACCTACAACTTATGTGACCTTAAAAGGTCTATTGAGCATTTTTCTGCTTAAGATTCCCCATCAGCACAGTGGGGAATAATTGGACTCACTCCCAGGGTTCTGTGAGGATTAAGTCACCTAATTCATATAAGGCATTTGGACTGAGTTGTGCATATAGAGAGCATTCTAGAAATGTTACTTCCTTTTAGTCTTCCCAGTTGACACCTATCATCCAATTAATGTAAGAGCAAATGTCTGAATGTGATACCCAAGTGGTGGCCCTCATTCCTCTAAGTGGCAAAGGGTTATTTCTCACCCAACTAGCTAGTGGTTACATCATTGAGAAAGCATGACCAAATTTCAACTTTATGCATTAGTTCACCAGTTTTGAAAGACTATAGAACTCAATATCCAAGGCTAAATCATTGTATAATGTAATTGCTGTGACAGTGTCACGTTGTTTCTTTCTAGCTGCTCAGCTAAAAGATGGGGGATTCCATTACATTTTGATTCATCTCTCATCTAGAAAAGCTGGCAAAGGCTGCTTCAGTAGAGTAGATGGTGTGCTCCATGGTCCCCATGGACAGCAAAAACCAAAAGTAACATCCAGCTATTCATTGATCTATCACGAAATGCTGTGCACAACCAAGTAAGCTATATGACATCAGCGTGTACTTCAATAGACACTGGCACACTGCTGCCCATCATAGACATGGGTCCCATGGAGCTACCGAAAGAGGTCACATTCCAGACCTGTGCATCCATGCAGTCCATGCTCCATGAAATACAGCATAGGACCCAAGGTATAGCTGCAAAGGGCTGGCTGGTAAGTTAAGAGGGAGACTGGCAAGCCCACCTCCAGGTAGTAGCCCCCAATCCCTAACTCTGTTAGATACTTCTTTTTCATATCACTTACATGCCCTTATAGTAGTGTACAAGCGAGTTACAGAGTGACCACTCTCACTACCTACGCATTTCTACCAATTACCACACTATTATTTTAAATACCTGATATTGAAAAGTATGGTTAGAGTCTATATCTGTCTACACTATCACAAGATATCTTAACATTACAGCTGTCACCGAGCTAAATTTAAAGTTTTTAGATTATTAGATAATAATTTCAACTGATACACATTTTTTAATGGAAAAATACATTTTAAAATAGTATCTGCTACTTAAGCAAATAATTTCTCAGTGTCATAATTTAAGTCTTACCAAAATTTCTTCAAATGATTTTATCAATCTTAATGAAATTAAAAATTGAATTTTGTGCAAATTAAATCTTGATTTTTCTCCCATACTACTCCGTATTTTATTATTATCACCATAAATTTCCTGAAGATTATCCCACTGTACACTAAAACATCACTACTATCTATGTGTTTTGTGACTTGATACAGGATAAGAAACACTGGCTTACATAAACCTTTTTTACGTAGTTCAAGAAATTTCCAGACTATTGTTGCACCACTCACTGCTTTAAGCTGTGTAAGGGCAAGCGACTGCCTACTTCATCATGTACCCTCACTTCCTTGTCTGTGAGCAGCCCAATAAATGTGTGCTGAAGGAATAAATACATGATAAGGATGGAAAAGGACAGTCACTTTCATTCAAAATAAACATTTTAAACTTTAGCAATTTTGTTATGAATAGGAGAAACTTCCAGAATCTCTTAAGGAAATTTTTTTTATCTTCAAAGGAATACTTTAAACTCAGAATAAGAATCCCCATTAATTAGCAAGGAAGAAGGATCCTTAGCAAAGACCAAGGGCAATGGGCAATGTCAGCTCTGACCCTCCAGACTTTTTCCCTCCCTTTCCCACTGCCTAACTCCCCACAATCCTCCCTCTTTGCGAGTCTGATTCCTAAAGGTGACTATGTGGAAAGTTTTCCACTTTAAAATAAAATGAATTAATTCGTGCTTTTACATGTGAATTCTTAATTTTTTTTCTATAAATCAGTGACTGCCTTAAAAAAAAAGGTGGTTTCCTCTTCTTATTGAAATGTTTCTCACAAAAGTCTCTACCCTTCCTCTTTGGCATTGCTCACTTGGCCAACTTCTTCGCTGAGTTTTCACTTCAAGTCAAAATACGTTCATACATTTGTAAATTATAACTAAAATAAAAAGGGACAAAAGATCAGGAAATATCTACAAAGTCCTTCTTGCAAGAGTCACGCAAAGTATCCAGTTAGTAAAATAACACTAGCTAAATGTATCAAGCTTCCTGGCAGGCCTACCATCTTCACCACAATCAATTCAAGTCAGATATTGAAACACCCTTAGGTGTTTTTCCTCCTAAGAGTGGGATCTATCCAGAAGTAAAAGCTGCATTTCAGGAAAACTTGATTTTGACAATCAACAAATACACAAGGGAGCAGAAGTGGGGAAATGAATTGGCTTTGGCTATAAGGCCAAAGTAGCTGACCATCTCACCCACCCACATGCACCATACTTGAATGGTTGGAGTATGTTTCACTTATTACGTGATTAACTGTCACCTTCCTAAAATCTGTGGCCCACTAGATCTCGTAGCGGTGTGTTGATGCAAAAAATGTTCAAACCTGTTGGGAATTTTTAAAAGTTTATTTAAGCCAAACTGATGACAATGTCAAGAAGCAAGATCTCAGATGCTCTGGAGAAGGACCGTGTTGCAGCTTCATTTATACACTCGGAATTAAGGGGGGATTGTGAGGAAGATTACGAAGGTGGAAGAAAGCAAGGCAGGGCAGGGGTTGGATTACAGGACACTCAGCAAGATTCTGTGCTCTCTTGAGGGTGGCTGTACTTCCTAGGAGTCAGAAAAAGAGGAATTTCAAAGCTGTGCTAACCAACACGCACAAAAACAATGGATGGAGCTTGCTTAAGGCAAAGATAAACCTTTTACTAAAGGAGGTATATGCCTGGGGCATGACTATCCCCCATGAACTATTCCACCAGTTAGGAATTTAAGATCAGATCAGACTGTGAGGTTACTTTCAGTTAGATTTATGATAGAGCCTCTTTTTCAAACATAAATAGAAGCCAAAATTGTGTGCCACTTAAGAAAAACCTGGGCGGGTTTAACAAAGCCAGATCTACCACAATCAATTACACATACTCTTACCAAAAAGCAGTTGGGGTCCTGCTGCCTGCTGCCACCCTCTAGGCAAAATTCCAGAGACAAAGGTTTGGTGATGAAGGAAAGGAGTCTTTATTCAAAAGCTTCACAATTTTGGAATAATAGCTTTCCACATGCATTAGTCTCTTAAGCCTATTAATTAAGGCTAAACTCTTTAACACCTGAGTTCTCCTATCATTTCCCCTTGTTAGTTTTTATTTCTATAGGGTTAGTTTACAAACTAAAACAATGTAAGATACAAAAGCTATACAACTTTGGAAGAATGGCAGGCTTCTGCCTCAGAGGTCATTCCCTCTAGATCACCCAGAGAATAACCCTGCCACCCTCTGCCAGGCCAGTCATCCTACGCTGTGCCTGGAGTTCCTTCTCATCCAAAACACCGACCTTGGGAAATGAAGGCAGCTGCAGCACAATCATCAGAGCAAGAGAGCCCGCACCCATTCAAGAGTCTGAGAGCACCTCTTTTATTTCAAATCTTCTCACCCATAATTCCATGCACTCAGGAGGCACTCAGCTTCTCAGCCAATCCCGTCCTAGACTGTTTACCTTTCCCTTGTCAAACTCTCTTACTTCTCCCCAGTGGTCTGATCAGATCTCTCTGTATCAATACCTGTGTGATTAACCTGTTTTTAATTGAGCTCCATTGTTGTCATATATTTAATAAACAAATGAGCAAAGCTGTAAACATCACAACTGTTTACAACACAAATATTATGCAGCTTGCAGTTTTCAAAGACCCATTGGCAAGCCTTAAAGCTAAAGTGTTTAATGTTTAGATATGCTCTTTTCTTTATACTTTTGTTCATGTTTTCTTTGCTTTTGATCATCCCAAATCCAGCTATTTAGCTTATGTGACATGTCAGCCAAGTGGACATACCTTTTTTTTTAAACATTTTTTAAAGATTTTATTTATTTATTTTTAGATGGGAAAAGAGGGAGAAGAGAGGGAGAGAAAAATCAATGCGTAGTTGCCTCTCTTGTGCCCCCTACTGGGGACCTGGCCTGCAACCCAGGCATGTGCCCTGACTGGGAATCAAACCAGCGACTCTTTGGTTCACAGGCTGGTGCTCAATCCACCAAGCCACACCACCCAGGGCTGAATGGCCATACCTTAAACGCTCTTATTAAACAGAGGTTCTTTCTGGTTTCAATTTATTTCTCCACTAAACAAAAGGCAATTTCACACTTGCCTGAAAAAGACCATTTCAATTATTGAAGGAATTTTTTATTTTATTGACAAAAAGTAGGTTGCAATTCTTTTTTCATGCACAAGTCTATTTTGATTTTCTCCCATATAAAAGGTATATTGCAAGGGGGAAAAAACAAAATTTGTTTTTGAGGCATTACTAATGTTGAAAATGTTGATGTAAGGACTTCCAAACCTGTGGAGAATTTTTATAAGCATTTACTAGAGTCTATTTGAGCCAAATAGATGACACGCCTGGAAGCAAGATCTCAAATGCTCCAGAGAAAGACAGTTTTGCAGTTCCTCTTTATACATTTGGAATTAAGGAGGAAACTGGAAGATTACAAGAAGGTGCAAGAAAGCAGGATGATGGGGAGGAATTCCTATGACTGGATTACAGGATAGTTAACAAGATTGCATACTTCCTTGAGATGATTAGCCTGGAAGCAATCTGAAAATAGAATTACTCCGGCATTTCAAGGTGTATTAACCTAGAGGCATAAGAACAACTTAGATGCTTTTAAAAAAAAAAAAAAAAGTAGTGATTAGCACTGCCTGGTGTGGCTCAGTGGACTGAGTGCAGGCCTGCAAGCCCAAGATCACTGGCTTGGTTCCCGGTCAGGACGCATGCCTGGGTTGCAGGTCAGGTCCCCAGTTGAGGGTGTATGAGAGGCAACTGATCGATGTTTCTCTCATGCACTGATCTTTCTGCCTCTCTTTCCCTCTCTCTAAAAGATAATCCTTTTTAAAAATAGTGATTATATCTAACATTTTCTCCAACATCTTAGATTTCTCAGAAAAAGAATAAAATAATGATACATGCAAAAGACAGTTACCCCTTTGTCATTCTCAAATAGCTTGAAAATGTGGCTAAACTCAATAATGGTCAGCACTACTTGGCATTATAAGTTTAATAAATTAAATATTAAAAGTAAAAAAAGCTTAAGACTTAAAAGTATAGACAAAGGCATTACTCTTTTCAATTTCTCATTCTAGAATAATGTGCCTGAGAGAGTTACATTAGCTAGATGACTCTAGCTCAGTAAATAGTTCATTCGTTTTCAAAATTCCCCAAATTCCTCCTAATTTTACTAAAATTCACTGGCTGTATATTTATGTCACAGAACATGATGCAACCCAACCAGAGGATTTTAGAGCAGGACAGCTTCTAAAACTGACTGTTGAACATGTCTTGGGCAAATCAATGTTTCTAATGTTTATTATGCTGGGGGTGAAGAGACTTGCTCAAGGTCACGTTGCTGGTTAGTGACCGAGGCAGAGCACTGCTTCTGAAGCACTGGTTCAGCGGCAAGGGTTTCATTTTCCTTGTTGCTTAGTTAGCTTGGGAGAGCTGGGGAAGAGAGGTGTCAATTGTCATAGCTCTACTACTGAAGACAAATGTTGCATCTCTTAATCAGACCGCAGCCCTTCATTAAGAAAACTCTCAAAGTGACATCTAGTGGAATACCCAGTCTCTATGGAGAAATTTAATTAAACTTTATACCAGCACAAATATTGTGAGGGAAAACAACTCAACTCCTTTGACATTTTTGCAAGTAGATTTAGTGGAATCCATTCTGTTTACTTTGACTGACATTTGTTTTTCAGTCAATTATCCCACGTGGTTATTTTTTTTTCCTTTACTAATTTATTGCTAGCGGCTTAGCCATAAGAATAAATACAAGTAATTCCTTTTTTTGGTACAAGCACCAGAGCTTAGGTTAATGAGTTAAAGAAAATAAACATTCATTTTCCTTCCCCGTTCCTGTTCCTAATAGTTCTAGTTTACTTATGAATCACACTGGTGGCAATACCAGAATCCAACTAGAAAGGATTTAATCTCAAATGCATCCGGGGTTTCTTCACACATAGTCCTAAAACTTTGGGAAATAACAATTTACTGGACTAGTGATCTGCCAGAAAATTAATATGACAAGCATCTTTTATCTCTTACTCATCTGTCTCCAATTATTGTACACTTCTATTTTGAAATATTCTGTGAAGTCTTGGAAGTTTCCAAACGCCCTCATTACTTAAAAAAAAAAAATTAAATTCCTTCTTTATTACCTGGTAGCTCAAACTCTAACAATCACATGAATCACCTCAAAATTATACTAAAAAGTAGGTTCAAATTTAATAGATCTGGAGTGAGGCCTGAAGGTCCACAATCCTAACAAGTTCTCAGGCTGGACTCCAGTCGGCACTTTGAATGGAAATGGTGGAGAGGAAAGGGACATTTACTTTGGAGCTGGGGAGACCTGGACTAAAATTCAACTTGATGGGTTTCTGGCAGTGAGAACATGAGACAGCCCACCCCCGTGCCAGATCCCCTCTCTCTCCCCTCCAGCACTCTTAGCCTCACCATCTCCATCTGCCTGGGACCCACTGAGACTGACCTCATCATGTCCTTTATCCCACTCCACGTCAGGCCACCCACTGACCCCCAGCCTCCCTTCCAATTCCCATGATTAAATCCGTGTTAGGCTCTGTAAACCTGTTGTGTGTGACCTGCTGTTCCCTTCCTGCCCCAGGTTCTGCAATCCCTCCACTCTATCCTCAACACTCAGTCAGACATCAGCAAAATCTCCTATGTCCATTCTCCAACCAACATCTGCATGTCTTCTCTGTCCTTCTTCAAGGGAAATTTAGCTCTCCACTGATGAGTGTGCTACCCCCACAGTCTCCTTAGTGCAGTTTGTTTTGACTCCGTGGTTCTACGGCGCCAGGTCTAAAAGTAGAGCACATCCCCTCCTTGTTCCTTATGGCAGCTTTCAGATAAATTTCTAATCCTCCCTCATTCCTAAGTTTTTGTAACTTTATTTTTATTGTTGGCACTATTACAGATGTCCCCATGTTTCCCCTTTACCCACCTCTACCCAGACCCTGACCGCAACACCACCACCCCACCCCCAGGCATCACCACACTGTTGACTGCATCTATGGGTTTTGCATTTATGTTCTTTGGTAAATCCCTTCACTTTCATTCAAACAGTCCTTCCCTCCCCACTCCCCTCTGAGAGTTCAGTCTGTTCCATGTGTCCATGACTCTGTTTCTATTTTGTTCATTAGTTTATTTTGCTCATGACATTTCACATGTAAGTGAGATCATATGGTATTTGTCTTTCTCTGAATGGCTTATTTCACTTAGCACAATATTCTCCAGGTCCATCCATGTGAATCCTAAAAGTTTTGAATCTCTGTCATCAGATTATATCATCCATGACTCATTGTTGCCAAAACACCAAGGTTCCCCTTCATTTCCTCTACCCAACAACCTATGTACTCACTCCCAAGGTCAATACACTAGACCTTGTTACTACTAATAACTCTGTCTTCTCCTTAGGGTCAGTTCCAGGCACCCTACTCTCTGCCATCACCTCCTATCATTTAATATAATTATCTGTATTCTGCAGCCTACAATTCTTCCATACACTGCTATGGCTAAAACATTGATTCTACCATCTTTTCACTGTTTCTCACTCCCTCAATGTCCTCATTTCTCTTCTTACTCAACATAAATTCCATTGCCAGTGATTATTAACTCCTTTACCTCTCTAGAGTTTCTTGTTGCTCTTGCTTTGCAAAACTATTATCGCATTTGAATGCAGATTTCATCCTATGCCAAGCCATCCTCTGTATGGCTAAACATGGTAGAGAAAAATACAAAACAGGATGAGTGGTCTTGCTTTAAATACTTGACTGCAAGCTTTAAGTGGTCCAGCCATTCATACTACATGTTTCTAATCCCTACACTCTTTTAATCATGTAGGCTGCCATTTTGTACTCTCTCCGCAAGTTCTCAATACCTCTTCTCCCATCGTTATTTTCAGCGGATAGTCTTGCTTTCTATTGTACTGGGAAAAGTGGAAGTACTAAGAAAACAATTTCCACATATCCCACCAACACATCTATCCACATGTCTGCATCATCGAACAGCTTTGTCTTCCTTCCTGTTATCATTGTTGAACTGTCGAATGCTCCTTTCAGAAATCGGTCCTTAAATTAATGCACTTGATCTCACCTTCTCTCACTAGTCTAGTCCAGGCAGACCTTCAGAGAGCTTAGCCCTGGCCAACATCTGACTATAACCTCCTGAGAGACCCTGATCCAGACCACCCAGCTAAGCAGCTTCCAAACTCCTGACCCCTAGAAACTGAGTTAAGAAATGTTTATTGTTTTAAGCCACTAGCTTTTGGGGTGATTTTATACAGAAATAAACATAATAAAGGATATAAATGAATGAAATGACAGATCACAAGATCAGCCTCATATCCACTAATTAATTAGGGAGGATTTATACACCAGTCTATTGAGGGACTAATTTTCAAATACAAGGAGGGAAAGTGCAGCAAGTACTACTTCTTCTGGATGTTAATGGGTTTCATAAGGAAACTTGATAAAGAATAGAGCCTTACACATAACTACAGAGTGTGAATAAAGTATCTTTCATTTTCCTAAATTCCCATGGGAAAGAAAGAGAAAACCCTCTAGCCTAGCCAAAGAGAAGTTCTGACAATTATGTGTACTCACTCTCCAGGCAGAGTTAACAGCTGTTGTCAGGACATCAGGGTAGGAGAGGAAGTCCTAATGGCAGTGGGGCCTCAGGAAAGCCATGTCATTTCTTGTCTCACCTGAAGATGGACAGCATTTTTATCAGCTGATCATATAGAAAACAATGACAGTGATTTGGACAGTGTTTGTCATGTAGCTGAGGCTTTCCCAGAGAGAAGACCACTTTTGCCTCCTTCTTGAGGCCAGCCAACTTATATAAATTCTTATTGGAATGGCCATGAAAACCAGAATAAGACAGTTTCATCACATTGAGAGTGACCAGATTTTTAGGGATCGGGCTGTTCACTCATAACACATGGCCAGACATTCAGGGCCTGGGGCTTTCAGGTTCAAAATAACCCATCATGCCCTTTAAATCACAATTAAAATGTGAGTGATACTTTCACATTTGAAGGTAATATTGGGGTCTAGATTCAAGCTCCTGTTTGATGAGGAACTCCTCTGCTGATTTTATATCAAAGCCCCATAGGCTTTAACTTCAGAAAACAGTTTGATGATCAGAAGGACAGTGGGTGGGGTGGGGGGATTGGGGGGGGTCTCATTCTCACTGCAAAGTGGGTTTTTGTTCCTGTGATTGTTTTTGTTGTTTGGTTGGTTGGTTGGCTTTTGTTTGTTTGGTTTGGTTTGGTTTGGTTTGGTTTGGTTTGGTTTGGTTTGGTTTGCTTGGAGGGCTCTAGAACCAGGAGGAATTGCCCTCATGAAACCCTACCAAGACATTTGAGAGAATCTATCCATTGACCAACTGATAAATAAATAGGACACACACACACACACACACACACATCTTTAGTTAGATATATGTACGTACAAAATTTTTTATTTTTTTAATTTAGCAAGAAAATGTATTTTTGCAAAATATTAAGCAGAGAAGTACCAATTAATTAAAAAATGCTTCTGTTTCTTTTAAACTTTTTTCATCTACCAGCACTTTCTAAACCAAAAAATATATATCTCCAAGGCTTCACAAAGAATTAAACAATGTATTTGGTCAAGCAACTATTGTTTTGATGTCCTGATAGAAAAGTCTAAACAGTTTTAAATATTTATATTTTTCTAGTCTAAACAAAAGATCTTTACTACCATAAAGCACTTAAGGTTTTCATATAATTTCAATATCCCTAATATTAATTATATTTGTGGCTATGATTAATACAGAAGCTATCAGGCCATTTCTACTAACTCCTATAAAATATGGTTCTTAGAACATCATCTTTCCTCTAGCTACACTCACTCCCTTGATGATCTCATCTAGTTACTTGGCTTTAAATATCATCTATACACCAAATTCCCAAATTTATATCTCGAGCCCAGACAGCTCCTCTGAACTTCAGACCCATATATCCAACTGCTTATTTGACATCTCCATTTAGAACCCTAACACATTCCATATTTATCTTGTCTAAACCAAATTTCTGATATTCCTTCCCAAAACTCCTCCCACAGTTCTCTTTTTCTCAGTAAATAGTAGCCTCATCCTCGCAGTTGCTCAAATCAAAATCTGGGAGTTATCCTTGACTCCTCTCCTTCTTTCACATCTGACATCAAATTTGTCAGACTATCCTGTCAGTTTTACTTTCCACAGCACCCAGAATCTGACTTCATACTATCTCCACTCAATTGTGTTCATCCAAGGCACCATCATCCCTCACCTGGATTACTCAGTAGCCTTCTAACTTGTCTTCTGCCTCTGCCCCGCTCCTTGTAGCCTATCAGATACAGCATTCACAGTGATTAAGTAAAGCATGTCCTCTCTGTGTTCAAAACCCTAAAATGTCACCTCATTTCATCAAACTAAGAGAGAATTCTACAAGGTCCTACATAATCTCCACATCATATCCTCTACCTTCTCTAACCTGTCACCTCTCTAACTCATATCCTACTATTGTCCCCATTGTTCATTCTACTGGAGTCACTCTGGTCTTTTTATTGTTCCTCAAACATCAGGGCCTGGGCACTAGTCCATCCACTGCCTGGGAAGCTCTTCACCCAGTTAGATACTTGGCTCATTGCCTCACTTCCTTCAGGTAACATTCCCAGGGACTCCCATGTATTGAAGGCGTAAACCCTCCCCTGCCCTGCAATGCCTATGCTCCTTTGCTTCATTTTTCTCAGTTACCCCTTTCAGGTAACAGTGCAAATATTTTATTTGGTTTTTGTTTGTTTTAGAATATAAACTTCCTGAGGACAAATCTTCTATTTATTTTGTTTATTTCTTTATAGCCAGCTCTTGGAATATGCTGTATATATGCACTCAATAAACTCTCATTAAATGTATGGATCTTAAGGAATGAAAATAACTTTCACACAAATATTTTGTAATTAATATTTCAATAACAGGTTGCTATCCTACCTAATAGAAGGAAAGCCTGAAATAGCATTGCTCATTTCTCCTTGAAACATGCTTTATCATATAGTCAAATACATAAGGTCGCTTTCACTCTGGCTTTAAGAAACTTTGCAGCAACCCTACGATCCAAAGTTATGACTCTTTTTCTGGAAACACTGGTTTGTGAATATCTGATTATTTTTTCCACATCTGAGAAACCCATTAGAATGGATGGTTATATCACTACTTAAAACTAGATAGACAGAACATGTGTCAGTTTAAAAACCCTTACCTCTCCACCAGGCACAACCAGAGAAAGCGTTCACAAACACTAAATGGTTATGGTATAGGGTTCTGCAAACTATAGCCTGGAGACCAAAGCCAGCTGTGTTGCCATGTCAAATACAGAATGTCCAGTTAAGTCAGATTTTCAGATAAGAAATGAATACATTTTAATATAAAGACGTCTCAGATACCAAATGCTGGAAACCTTAAATCTGACCCACCACCTGTTTTTGTACAGCCCACAAGAAAAAACTGGTTTTTCCACCTTTAAGTTATTGAGAAAAAAATTAGAGAAAAATAATATATGCAACAAGTGGAAATTATATGAGACTGAAATTTCAGGGTCTGTAAATAATGTGTTATTGAAACTCGTTTGTTTACTCTTTCCTAGGGCCACTTTCATGCTACAACAGCACAGCCAAATAATTTCAACAGAGACCTATCTTTAAAGCTTAAACACCTATTGTCTGGCCCTTGAGGGAAAAAACACCCTGTTATGGAGTATTTTCTTTTTACTCTTTCCCTTATTGAAGATGAAACAAAGGTAACATTTTCTCCTTTAGAACTCTCTCCCCACAAGATCACTCCCAGTGTTTATCAATATACTGGAAAAAGAGGTAGGAAGAAAGCTGAGAATAGGCAACATGATGAAGAGTGTGGTCTCTGGACCTCTACAGAACTGAGTGTGAGCCCTTTCTCTACCCACCACAGCCCCAGCGGATTACTTAACAGGGGCATTATGAATACCACCATGCAAGGTGGCCAGCAGGGTTAGAGAAAAGAGTTAAGTGATTGCTTTTAATGGACAAAAAGATATCAAGTTTCTAGACTATAAGAGAGGATATGATTGTCAGAAGGCAAGAAAAGAGAGGGAGAAGTGAAAAGATAAAAATTAGGACTAGAAAAGACAGACATTTTAAATATATTTTTAATATATTTTA
>VMDR010027365.1:0-13600 GCA_007922815.1 Macrotus californicus | reverse complement strand
AAGAAGCACTCAGTGATTTTTAAGCAAGATAGATTCTTCTTCTGGTTTTGTGGCTGATTAACTCAAATCTGTATTATATGGCCTATCCCATGCATAATCTGTATCATTGATTTTAAAGATAAAAGCTCTCTTCAGGGAGGGGAATCAATTCAGATTGTGTTAAGAATGCATAGCCTACCTTGTAAACCCTACTTATTTGCTGAATTTAATTATTGCTAAGTTTTGTTATGAAGGCTGGGTAAAATGTAGTTTTTCACATTTGGTTCCTTTTATTAGTGTTAGTGTTCCATGTAGAAGTCCCACTAGGCTATTTGGATATTCTGATTGAATCACCAAAGGAGACTGATTAAAATATGATGGAATAATCATCTCTTCAGAATGGCATAGCTGCCATACTTTTTAAAGGTGGGAAACCTGGGTAGGATGCTTATTTATCTTTAAAAACTTTATATCACACACATAAGAATTATAAAACACTTTCTTTAACTTCTATGTATGGGCATACATGAAAGAACATAATGAGTAGCTGGGGGTGGGGGAAAGACCTAGATCATTAATATGGCACCATTTACTTGAAATATAAACTGGTAACAAAAGTTGGTACTGAGTAGGAATCTCTGGCTTTGGATGTTGGTTGGACAAAGGTAAAGGCAGTTGGGAGAAATTCAATGGGCCATAGACTTGAAAGGGTGAGCTGTGTGACAGCCTTGTCTCAAATATGGTTGAAAGTCCAAAGTAGTGAGCTAAGAATGGATGTCCTTTGGAATTGGGTTCAAGACAAAAAGCAAGGTTGGGAATGGGAAGTGAATGTGTGCATGGTATTTGAAGATGAAATTCACTCTTTTTGGGTGATGACCAGACAGAATTGTAAGATACAGAACTTGGTAAATAAATAGCACTAAAATAAATAATCCTTTTAGGAGCTAATGAAGCATATCTATTTCATTTATTAATTTAGTCATTATTTACTAATTTTGGTAATATATACTGTTATCTTTCAATGCACAGATCCTAAAAATACAGAGAAGAATAAAAACACATATGAAATTACAGAAATAAACCATTAGAAATATAAAAATAAGTATTTACCAATTATTGTATGTAACAGGAAAGAAAAAAACTGTGATCTGAGATACCATACCAGGGGGTGGGAATTTATATCAAGGTATCAGGGAGAGTTTCTTTGAGGAAGTGTCATTGAAACTGAGATCTGAAGATGGAATTATCTCATCAGTGAGTGGGAGGAGGGCCTCCTGGGTAAAAAGAGTAACAGGCTCAAAAGCCTCGGACCCAGCAAAAGGCTTACAGGGTTGCAAGAAACAGGAAATGCAGCAAGGCTTCAGCTTTGTGAAGGAGAGAGGGTAACACCAGGTTAGGACATTGAGGTAGGTGAGTCCTGAAGGGCCTTGTAGATAGTAGTAAAATGTTACATTAATCCCCTGTGCAGGTAAAAATTATCTGAGGTTTTGAGAGAAAAGGGATGTATGTTTCATTGCTGTCCTTCTGATTTCTGTGAGGAAATTAGTGGAAAAGACAGTTAAAGGTCAAGAGTGGGATTCAGTAGCATTTGTTTAAATTAGCGGTGAGGGTGATGGCAGTGTCAGTGGAAGATGTGGGCAAGAAGACCGACTCTGTGGTCGCACCCTGCCAGATGCATTAGGGAAGCCCTGGACCTGTGGGGCCAGGAATGAACAACACGGGTCTGTGTGGCAGGCTGGACAGCAATAGCTTTGGTGAATGGTAAGAGGACATGTGTAATTAATTTTAAATCCTGCTGAGATCTAAGAAATAATGGAAATTATTGATAACATCTATATGTGCCAAAAGAACATCTGGGCTCTATCTATGCACTAAATGTATGCGTTCTAAATACAGTAAAGAGTTGGAATCATACAGTAGTAATCTAGCTAAGTCATTGAATCAATGGTAGATTTAGAATTCTCTCAGCTATTCTGGGAACCTATCCACATTTATGAGGTTGTTTCTTTGGGGGAAGTAAATCACTGTACGTTGGAAAAAAAAGGGACCATGTAAAGTAGAAAAGTTTCAAGGAGAATTCACTTTGTAGTTCAATAGATAGAAGGTCCAAATGGATCTGTTCTATCAAAGATAAGAAAGACCAACTTAAAAGTTCTGTTAAAACAATTTCAGTTTCAAAAAAATTAAAGATAATATATAAGATATATTCTTAATTTTGAAACAAAATATAACCAGAAGCATTGAAATAAAGAATAAGCTGGCAGTAACCAGACTAACAGGGGGAGGGGAATAATGGGGGAAAGAAAGGGAAGGGCTGTCAAGGAACACGTATAAAGGACCCATGGACAAAGCCAAAGTGGGATAGGATTGAGGGTGGGAGGTGGAGGTGGGTGGGGTGGGGAAGAGTAGTGGAGGGCAATGGAAACAACTGTACTTCAACAACAATTAAAAAAAAGAAAAAATAATTATATTTCTAAAAGAAAAAAAGAGAAACCAGAAATCCTTGCAAAACTAGAACTAGATAGAAAAACTCTAAAGTGTCTTTATTTTCTTTTAATCTCTTATGTCTAACTTTGAATATTTTGAAGTTGAAATATCATTATTATCAAACTTGATATTCTTAGAGCCCTTGTAATGGAAATATCAATAGAATAAAATTTGAAACAACAGTTTGGTATGGTCAGACCTGCAATGAAAATTTAATCCATCATTCCTGACAGATGGTACAGAATGTATATAGTCAGTAACGTAAAGAAGAGCACATCTCTTGAAAAGCAGTGGGGAGAAGAGGTGAAAGATACTTTAAAGTTGAAGTCAAAAAGGAATGAGAAAAGAGGCTTGGTGAAGGGACCAGCAGAAACAGTGAAACAAGAAAGGCACCCAGGAAAACAAAGGTCTGTCTGACTTGATCAGTTGCAGCCTGAGCAGAGAGTCAGGGCGGGGTAAGGTCACAGGGGGCAGAAGGCACAGGGGAGAGCATCAGGTAACTCTTGGAATTACTCAGGCTCCAAGGAAACTTGAACTCCAGTGGGAGAGTAGGTATATTTAAGGTAGTCCAGGGACCTTTAACAAAATGAGAGGAATTAGATTTCAGAAAATATTTTGTGATGTTGTAATGAGATCTCTGGGTTGGTGGATTCATGGCCTAAGGAATACAATGCAAGTACTGTCATTTGAAACGTGTTGAATTAGAGAGGGAAATCTACTCGAATGCTCTGTGAGGACTCACTCTGATAACATCACATCATTTACAGTATGGTTTAAAATGTACAGATTCTGTTTTGTTTTGTGATCTAGGAGCCCACGAAGCAGAGATACCTGAAGTTAGTCTGTTAGAGCTATTATTGTATGTGTTTGTATGGAACTGTTTTTTGTTTATTTTAAGATCTGATGACTCTACATTTCCTTTATCTAAACCTAGCCAGCTGTGAACTCAGAATCCTTCAGATAACTGGACCATCCAATTAGGGCAGCTATATAGCCTGCATAAAGCATTTGGGTAATTGGCCCTTCATTGGACCATGTAAGGGAAGGGAATAGAAATAGGAAATAGACACCCTTGGTTGCTTCTCATAGTTGGGTTGTCATTTGTGCAGGTCTCTCTGGGGCAGGCTGCTGCTTTGTGTTAGCTATCACACCAGATCAGGGAATGTTTGTCACTCACCATAGTGAAACATTTCCTCTTCCTAGGGATGCATATTTGTGCAGTTTTGCGTTAACAAAAAGAAACAGTGTTTGCAAATAGCCCAATATTTTTCAATGAGGGGGCAGAAACACAACAAAGCACCTAAGCAGCACTCAATTTTTCTCAGCAAACAGAAGCTACCTTGTTTTATTTTGATAAATGATGCTAATGGAACTTGGGGACTTTTCCAGGCGTGTAATTCTTCATCTCACTATGCTGTTTTTCCCTTTATTTTCTGTTAAGGCACCTACATGCTCTTAAACACAGTCTGTTAGACAGCCAATTTTCCCACAGCATGTTTTTGGCACAATATATTAAAAAAAAGAATAAACGAATATGAATTTACTTAATTTCTTTTGTCCCGCAGTGTTTCTCACCCTCAATTTTTCTGTTGCAGATAGGCCCGGGAAGCAGGGGGCACTGTCCTTTTCTCCAATTACCCAAACTAGCAAGTGGGGACATATTCCTTTTACATAGTACTAGAGCCCATGTTTGGGGGGCAAATTATCTTTACTGACTCACTAGAAGAAAAGGAGGATTTGAAAAAGAAATCGTAGGTAAGCAAAGCCTGCCAGTGTGGTTTAGTCATGGATGATGTTACTTTTTGAAACTGTGCAGTTTACTAGTTTGAGACAGAAGCATTTCATGCGATCCTGCCAGTAAATCAATCTGTGTAGGTAGAAAACACAGTATCTGTGAATATTGTCAATGTAGTCTTAACCTTGAAAGTTAGTTGCTTTATAGGCACTCACAGCTTTCCCAAATCCTTTCCTCTTCATCTTCAAGAGATGGAGAACTTATATCACAAAAGGCCAGCTTAAACAAGCACTCTATACTTAGGGATTGTCCTAAAAAATAACCAAGAATATGGGCTGGGAGTAAAATAGGGGTCCCATCTCTTTTTTTCATTTGTAGTTCATCAACTCTGAGAATAAGTATGCCTATTAAGGACTCCTGGTGGCTAACTGGGCTCAAATTTATGAACAGATTCCAGCAGTCATTTCTAAACAGGCGCCTCTCATAGTCTACACACTTCAGGGAAACACTGCACTGAGCTGCAAGCCTCCTGCACTGTGCTCCTGCCATCTGAGCTGATCCTTATAAAAGGAGTTCCTGGAATCATATTTCAACCAATAGGGATCATATTTCAACCTATTTAATTAGAGCTGCACAGCCATATCCTCATTTGCATCTTCACTGACCAATCAGAGAGGCTCCATTCCAACCAGTCAAAACAGTGATTTTTGGACAAATCAAATAAGAAGAATTTGGAGTCCTCATTTGCATGAGCATGCACCAGTCAGGAATCAGGGGTGGGAACCTTCTCAACATAAGGCAGTGTGACTGACCTCTGTCTAGGTGGAACACATTTTTTTCCCTTTCTACCGTAGATTGTGTTTCCTGTGTTTCCCTGGCTGGAAATGAAACACCAAAGATGTCCTGGTGCACCAGAGCGTAGAATAGCCATCTGGGCAGACCAGACTAGAACAGAGCTGTCTAGACAGAGAGGGGCTAAGCTACAACACCATGCCAAGCTGCCTTGCCCAAGACCACCTCACAGCCACGCTGTTTCATAGTCCATAATTAAGCTGTAACACTATTGCGCTGCTCCACAGTTGCACTGTGTCACTATTGAGCTTTTTGCACTCAGGGTGTCGCCCCCTTTCCTGCACCACAAATTGGGGATTTTTGCTGGCATTGAAATGGCACCAACAACCATCAGTTGATCATCTCTTGGTCAGATCAAGTATATTCACCACAAATATCGACAAGTTATGGCTACACATAAGGGCCACAACTGACTTCTTAAGTATGCATCTTTATGCTATTTATGTAGAACTATAGAAATATTGCCTACTGATGTTTAAAATTCAAATAGTTAAAATATGCCATAAGAGTGAAATTACCTATATTTTCTTTCTTGCTCTCTCTCTCTCTCTCCAAAGGAAATTGTTTGGAATATCTTTTCAGAAATGTCTTAGGGCATCCATAAATATTCTACTAGAAATAATACCATTGTGGCCAAATTTTAAGCTATATTTAGAGTAATAGTGTACTCAGACTTTTCTTGACCTTCTAATAGATTTATGATTCTGTCAGATTTTCTCATTCAAAATAGAAATAAGATGACTCTGTCAATCAATATGCAGCCCATGATGTCAGCTGGACACCACTGACTCTTACTTTTCACCTACATTCTAGCTTAGATTATCTCGGTGGTGAAACTGAAAGAAGTATGGTGATAGAATGTTGCCTCTATTATATTATCTAAGTAAACCACGGCTTATTTGGTTTATGTGTAAAAAGGTAGAGGCAGTTTGAAGTATGAAGTTGCTTATTGGATCCTGTAGCATTTTGCTAAATCACAGAAAGAGAAGGGACTGCAGCAACCATACAGTGCACTCTCCTAAGAATGCCAAGACACAGAACAGTCAAGAGGCTTGTCTCAAGCTATTGGTGGCAGGTCTAGATCAGAACATTTACCTCCAGTTTATATTCAATTATATTATTTTCTGGGATGAATGGATACTTTTAAACCAAGGTTCCAAATTACAGTTTGCCTGTATTACTTTTTAAAATCTGCTTCTTACCTTATTTTCATCCTAAAGGAAAACTCCCTAAGTTGACTCTGCTTCCACAGCAGCTCTCACAACTATGAAATATCACTTTCCTTCCACAGTAAACCTTTGGAGGCTGATGGTAAAGCTTTTGCACAAATCCTATGAACTAGTATTTCTTCTATGCTGATTCTCTTGTTGCCATACTGATACTGGCTCAATCTAATCCTACACTTGTCACTTAGTTTTATTATTCCAAAAACTCCCTGTTGTGCCCACAGATTACATAAAGTTCATTTCTTCACAAATTATTAGGATTTAACTTGCTTCAAAAGCTTTATTATCAAAAATTTCTGAAGTCCCCAAACTATGTTTTTATAGAAAATGTAATCCTACCTGATATCAGTTTACTTAAGGTCTTCTTGAGGTTCTGGCTGCAGACGCTGGATGAGGTGGGTTTCTTGATAAAGCAGTCATCAGTGCTTACGTGCTGATGCTCAGAGCACGCCTATGCAGAGGTATAAGAAAGAAAAGTTTTCAAGACCTCAAGAAAAATTCCAGAATATGTTGAAAGGGATTAAAATTATTAAAGCTTTCCTCTCCAGCAGTGCGACCTGGCTGAGGTTATTGGGCTGAAGTCATTTTGAATAGCAACTACAAAGAGTGAACTTGGTAAACTATTGTTCTATAAGGTACTATCTTGGCATTTTACTTCTCAGAATGTTAAAAGATCCACTCTAAAGAGCCTAGGAAGTAAGGCATCTATATTTTATCATGGTCAGTCAGAGAATTTTCCTTCCAGGCCTGGCTATATTTTTATACTATGAGCTAACAAATGACCCAGGCCTAAAAAGTAATGAAAAATGAGAGACTGCAAATCCCTGTTTATCTTATCTCCGGCTTTTAAGTGTGAATGTTTAATCCACATATCACAACTGACATGCTCGAGGCATCTGTAGACAGCAAACTATTTACAGGCAATTATCCTAAATTGAGACTAACTTGACAGCAGTTATTCTTGTTCTCGTTCCTCCTGATTTTAATTGTTCCACTTTGTATCCTGATGCTCTGTAACTTCTTGTGACGCCTTTAAATTTTGGCAGTTAGTTTGAATTCACTTTTTGATTAATAAAAAGTGTACTTACCATTCAGCTCTCCTTTTTCATATATTTCTGATTTTTGACCTTAAAAACTCATGTGGGAAATTCTCCTTCTCATCCCTAATGTCAAGTAACACAATTGGTTGGTCCCTCCAATGTCCCTCCTCGAGAAGGGGGTTTGGCTAGTCTTGGCTTTCCTCAGAAACTACTCTGTCTCTGTTCTGTTGGCTTCACCAACACCAGTCATCAACAAATTCAAGATGCTCATAATCATGCCCAGAACGATCTGGAGGTTCACAAACCTCAACCGTTTATTAGATATCCTTTGGGTTAATTTTTTCCTAGTTTGCTGTACATTCAAGTAGTACATACAATACAGCGACTTAAAATGTTTGTCAGTGTCATTTATACAAAGATTGTAATCCTTTATGAATGAAGTTTATGAACCCAAATTTATTACTTCTATTTCCTGGAAAGTATATTTATTTTAACATAAAGCTGTACCAATGAAAAAGGTTAACCTTGATACGTAGGGGTTCATAAAAGTATAAAAAAGTTTAGAGATGGTGGTGAAGTGCTCAGAGAAGTGAGGTCAGGTGAAAGGAGAATCTCGAGGGACCGTGAGTACATGAAGTGAGTATGGCTGTGGTGGACACACAGGGCAGGACAATGGACCTGAGAAAGAGGTAGCACCCACTCTGTCACTGCTCTTTCCGGGAGCTTAATTTCTTTTTTTTTTTTTTTATTACTTTTTTTTTGTTCAATTACAGTTTGAATTTTCATAGCAACGTAAAGAACAAGATATGACAGGTCCAGGAAAATGTTGATTTATTCACATTATCCTTTTTTTTTCTGTCTTTCTTTTCTTCTTCAAATAGATGACAGGTTTGTTTTCACTATAATTTTCTCCCAAATCTGGAATAAGCATGACAATCTAAGCATGTAAAACTGGGAAGGTGGAGGAACTTATGCTGAATGATTGGGAAAGAAACGAGGAAACAAAAATAAAACCCAGCTTATTCATCCATTCAACACCTATTTTAGTGCCCTGCATATCCCAAAGTAAATAATATATTGTTATTGCCTTAAGGAATATGTTGTCTAGAAGGAAGGCTCAGATAATCAAGGTCTATAACAGACCGACGGATTACACTGGTGGCAATAAGGAGACTTGAAATTTTCTTAAGTGAATCACAGAAAGAAAGTCTCATTAGAGGTCTCATGGCCGACATAATATGAGAATGTACAGCTTGCTTAAAATTATTAATTCATTCCATTGCTCAATTTTTGGTGCACTAATGAGGTCCTTCATTACTTGGTCCCTGACAATACTTCAGTCTTTCCTCACCTCACACCTGACTCTGATGCCACTTTCCAGAAATCCAAAACACTCAAGATTTTATGATTTGCCCATGACTTAATTCCTTTTGCAGGTGTTTCTGCAAAAAAAGAAATTCTTATGGTACATTTTCTTATTAAAAGGTGATAATAATAATGACAAGAGGAAACTTTTGGAGGTAATGGATGTTTATAGCATAGAGTGTATTGATGGTTTCATGGAGGTATACTAATCTCCAAGTTCATCAAATTGTATGCATTAAATATGGACAGCCTTTTGTATGTCAATCATGCCATAGTAAAGTGCCTGAGAAAAAGTAGAGAGAGGAATTCTCATAAACTAAGATTATAGTGCAGGGTTTCTGCAGAGAAGTACTTTGGTAGCTACCAACCAGACCTGCAGGATGGCAGACACTCCTCATTACAACTAGCAGCCACCCTCACCACCCCCCTGACACTTGTTAGCAGCATGCCTATATGTTTACTTGTTTTTTATTGGAACTATGCCCAAACTTGAAAAATAAATCAGAATTGGTCTCAGTCAGTTAGTATTCTTTGTTAGCAAGTAGTCTAAAGTGGCTACTTGATCCAGTTCTAGCTCATGTGATGTAAAGAGAACTCTACTTGGATTTATGCAAAACAAAAACAAAAACAAAACAAAACCTTTCTCTTTAATAATACAAGAAGTCCATTTTTGTCTGAGTGTCTTCTGCCTTGTAATATGAGGTATTCTAGCAACCATTCTGTAACCATGAGAAACAATATTTTCAACACACTGAGTTGGGCAGAGCAGAACAAATAATTAAGTGGAAGACAGCATTAAGCTACTACACCAATTCTGCAATCACTGACTTCAAACTTTTTGTTATATCAGATAACCCAATGCTTTTATTTTTGCAGCCACTGTGAGCCAAGAATGAGGGGAGACACCCCCAGAACAGAATTTATTTATAAAAATTGTGTATTTATTCTTACATATTTAAACTTCAGTCACCTTCAAAGTACTCTCCATTTGATGCAATACACCTATCGAGACATTTTTTGCACTGCTCAAAACAGTTTTTGAACTCATCATTTTGGATTTCTTTTAGTGCTTCTCCTGTTTTTTGTTTCACCTCTTCCACATCGGCAGAACATTTCTCTTTGAGGATTCTTTTCATCCAGTTGCTCAGGTGAGATGGGGTGAATTGGGAGAGTGGGGCAGCGGGATCATGCCATTTTTGGTCCCAAACTGCTGAATGTGTAGCGTGGTGTGGGCAGATGCAGTCATAAATCGTCCATTATGGAATGGGCAAACTCATTGAAAGAGTATTCAGAAAAGTTCACTGAGGCCAACCACAGCCTCTCACAACAGTGCCAGTTGGTGCACTGATACAGAAGCATTCCTAGAATGCTCACCTAGACGGAAAGCTTGTATAAGGGGCCCACCCTCCAGAAGATAATTCTATTTTTGGGGGGGCCCCTCCTCGTATTCTATTACTTTTAGTCAAAGTATTACTAATACATGGCAGCAAGAAAAAGCACTTTGAAGTGGCTTCATAGCCAGTCAGCAACTTAGACAACAGATGTTTCAAGTAGGTGTTTCAGGAAGCAAAGCTAGCATAGAGAGGGATGTAAAATGGAAGATTTACATGGTAAAGGAGAGGACTCTGTGAAACCAGTATAGATACCCCCCTTCTGATATTTTTGCTTTGGTGCAGGGATATTTAAAGGGGAGATTTCGAAGTCTGCCCCATAATCTATGCATAATCAAAAAAAAAGTTTATTGGCTGTTATTGTGATGTGCTTTCTCTTACAATTGTTGAAACCTAGAGAAACAAAAGTTATAAACTGAGTAGATAAAAATTGTAATGGATGTTAATGAAATAAGACTAAAATAGGAAAATGCTAATGGATCTAGTAAAATGTCTGCCATATAGTCATAACTACTCCTTAAATGTCTGTTGAATCTAATGAAAGCATAATTTGTGTCTCTTGAAGGGGTACCATTAATCAATGGATATATCAAGAAAAAAAAGATAATCTATAATTTTCTCACATATTAGTCATACAGTAATTTCTTCTTTGTTCACTATCTGACTTCTGTCCCAGGAACAGAATTGGAGGCATGTATCTGAGTGAACCATAAGCTAATTGGGAAGTGTCCATAATTGGGGGGAGGTATGGAAGTGGTCCTGGGGAGGGAGGGCAGTCCATAAACGGTACTCTATTGAGCCACCTACCCATAGTGGGCTATTTGAGCTTCAGTCCATGGGAAAATCCTGGGAATGTACAAAACAGTTGCCTCAAAATTATCCCGTCCAAGGCATCAGAGAGTCTGTTGCAAGCATATGTTTCTCGATATAGTCTTTGCTATAAGCCAGGCTTTGATTCCTGTTGGAATCCTGTTTGATTCCTGTTGACATAGGCCTTAAGGACCAGAAGTGTCAAGTGCCTGTACAACCACCAGTCCCTACACGTGACACCAGCACCGAGAAATAACAGGGAACCAGCGCAGGTGACTATGCTATTCACTCGGCTTTTATTAATGTAGATTCACTCAGCTTTTTATTAATGCAGGTTCAAGCCAAATCCATACTAACCTGATAACATTAATGATCATTCAGAAACAATTAGTAATAACATCACACAAGAGAATGGCAGGATAATGAACCATGGTAGGCAGGGGAGTGTCTTGCAAGGCAGAATCTCCAGAGCTGGGTCAGCAGTGGGGCAGATGATGTCCTTGGTCCAGCAGGGCAGAGCTTCTGGTGGCATGGCAGTCTGGAGGTCAGCACTGTGTGGAGCAGCACCTTGGTGTGTGGATCTCAGCTGTCTCAGCAGGGGTCTGAGGTCCCCTCTTCTTATACTCTTGAGGGTCATGCACTCTACCCTTCTGAGTCTCTCAATAAATGTCTTGACACCCTGGATAAATCATCCTGGAATTCCTGGTAGGCTTATCCTGGGGTGCCTCACTCCTACAGAAGTGTCTGTTCAGGTCACGTGTGCAGATACATTGAACACTCCACCCTGCCAGGCATGACTTAGGTAGTTTCCTTCTTGAACTGGACTCTACTGCCTGTTCTCTAAACACAGCTTCCTAGTTGACAGGACTGATGCCATCTTAGTTCAGCCCTGCTCCCTGTAGAGTCATTGGTTGAAAAGCAGTACATAGGAGAGTAAGAAGAGTAACAGTTCCTTGGTATTTGCAGTTTCAGGAAGAAAAAAATGAGAGAGAGAAAACTTCTGGCACAGATGAAGAGCTTGACAGTTGTCAGTCAGCTTGAAAGATCTGAGGGGAGAGATCTATGGCCACGGCATAGTCAGTCTTTGCAACAAATGTCTTTTAATTACATCCCCTTATGTCAGCTCTTCATGCTCTTTCTTACTTTTCTGGAAATGTGATGCATTTGGCAGGAGAAAGTGTTGGATGAGGAAAAGATGAATAACAATGATCAGATATATTGGAGGATTGTGGACAGATGTTCCCTACCTTCTTCTGACTTCCTTCCTGGCAAATTGAAACGGAACCTAGTGTGAGTGGTATACCGGGGACAGAACCCCCTCAGCCCTCTGACAGATGCAAGGTGCTCTTTACTGCTGTCTCATTTTCCCTCAGGCTTCTTCTCCCACTGCTGGAGGCCCTGCTTGCCTTATTCCTGTACACCTAATGTACCGTACTGCTGTCTGGTTGATGTCGTCATTTCAACTGACCTGGTCATCTTAGACATTCCCAGTGTTCTAAAATTATGTTGTTTCAAACAGAGACAACAGTACTTTAACAACAATAAAAGAAAAGAAAGAAAAAGAGTTGAACCAATTAGGATAATCACAATATATGGCAGTAGAAGCATTCAGCATACTCTTAAATAAAGTTAGTAAATAATAGTGAAAAAAAATAAAATTATGTTGTTTCATGCCTTCTTCCCTCTTCTCCATTCTCCTCTTCTATCAGTGTCCTCAGCTAAGAAACATTGGAACAAACAGTGATACTAAAGTGCAGAAAGAAGCACCTTACATTAACTCTAAATATTTGCACGTCAACTCAAAGCAATTCCCCTCTGAGACTGTATGAGAGCAGTGTGACAAGCCAAGGGAGAAGATATTTTGGGAATAGAAGTTGTCCCAGCTCCAAATCATGCACCCACTCATACACCCAAATCTGATCCTATTTGTTCCCATATCCTAGGCTTTGAAAGTGACCTAGGCTAGAATTACAGAGAGTAAATAGCAGGCTGTAGAATAATCTGTTAAAGATCATTTTCGCTAATTTATTTCCTTATAAAATATTATTACATTCCTGTAGTACACCCTGGTGAAACTAGGCTTTTAAAATGTTAATTGTTCATTTAAAAATCATCTTTGTCTCAGTTTGCCTGATAGTGTAACACCTAGGAGGAGTAACAATTTATTTGCTTAAATCTGGTCAACTCAGTATAGTGTGCATGATGTTTAGTAATTTGACCCTTAATTTTCTGTTCTCTTATGAAAAGGGAAAAAGGGAAATTCTTTCAATTTATACTTCTCTCAGCGATGGGGGGGGCAACTGGAAACACTTTGACTCAGTCTCTCTGACCTCTGCTATCTCCCTACTTGCCTGTGTTTCTCCTCCAGAGAGAAGATCTCATACCTTCTTTACCTGAAATATTTCTCTATCAATTTTTCTTTTAAGAATACATTCAAAAGAGATGAATATATTAGAGCACAGGGAATTTTGGGGGCCAGTGGAAGTATTATTGTAATGGTAGGTGTGTGTTATCGTGCATCTGTCAAAACCCATAGGAGGTCCAATACAAGGAGTGAACCCTAATGTAATCCATGGACATTAATTAACAATAATGCATTAAGATGGACTCCAAGAGCAACAAATGTGCTGCACTAATACAAGATGTTAAAAATAGGGAAAATTGAAGAAGCTGAGGAAATATATGGGAACTCTATTCGTTTCACTCAATTTTTTT
>VMDR010027364.1:0-13604 GCA_007922815.1 Macrotus californicus | reverse complement strand
TCCCTTCAATATGGAGAGAGAGGAGTTGGGGACAAGAGAAGGCACAAGGATAAGAACAGGGATTTCAGATCAGTTGACAGTTTTCCTCTTTCAACAAGAGACAGTGAAACTGACAATTACTTATGTTTGTATGATCTACTTTAACAAATTTTGCTAAAGAAGATTCTGTGTTAGAAAGTTAATTTTATTCTGGGTACAGTCAAAAAGGATCAGTCTTTTATAGCTATAAAAGAGTTAAATACAAGAACATTAGGGTTATCAATTTAGATACCGAAGAATCCTCACAGAAGGATTAAAGAAAACAGAGCTTCATTTGTTCCATTTGCCTCTATGGAGGGCTCAACCTGAACACACAGCAAGGCCTCGACACCCCTAGCCAGTTTCATCTATACCTTGAAATTAGCCTACCAATAGCTCCAACCATTTAATAATTAAACATTGTATTTTCCAACAAAAGAAACACAACATGCACTTTCTTCACTAAAAAAACAAATTCATTCTCAGAAGCTGTGGCAATGTGAAACAAAGACTTTATCAAAGATCTAACATCTTAGTTTTATTCTCTAAAACAGGTAAATTCATTCCTTGATCAACAGGAACACAAGCGGTTTATCAGTACTCCCCATGTGACTTTCGGGAGATACATTCATTAGTAACTGGCAAAGGCTAAATGGAATATACTTGATGATTTTAACCTAAATAAACATAAATAATTAACATATTGAATTTTAGTGATATAAGACGGGGTCCTTTTTAAAAAAAACATTCCAAAATAAGTCCATCCTTTATTGACAGATTATGTCTGCACTTTCTTTCTCGTGTCAAATAACCCCTGGTAGTGACAGGTAAGGAAGCGGCCTGGGTTCTCTTCCTCCAAATGCTCCTCTTTTTTGGTTTCATGGCGCCAACATTTTGGGAGGCATTCAGACTAGAAATCCTGAATCATCCTTCATAACTCCCACTCCTTGATGTTTTCACATCTATTTCAAAAAACCCTGCCGATTTTCTAACACTCATTTGATCCAGGCCTTCCTTTCCCTTCCTAGTTCATTCATTCACAAAGAGTCTGCCCAAGAACTCCTCTATACCTGTGCCGAGTACTAAGCTCTGTACTGGGGAATATCACGGAATAAAGAAGGCTCATCCCTGCCCTTATTGGGCTTACAGCTGATGAAGGGATTCAACTATAGTTGAGGAAATACTGGGAGCAACAAGACGTGGTCACCGACAGGGTGCCCCTGAATTAAATCAGGTGAAGGTTAGTGTCCCATTATTAAATTCTGTATCAAATGCAATCCCTTGTCACTGCTATTAATCTCTCAGGAATCTCTTTCCTTCCAAGCCAGGCCAGATCCAACCTTCTAATTAACCTTCAGTATGCCTCCTCTTGTATGGCCCTTCTTTACTTGGAAACTTCCCCTGGCTTAGATACTCAAGCCTCCCACAAGCTGAGCCTATTTAACCCCTAACCACTGTTCACCTCTCCCATTATTACTCTTTAGGCCCTAGGCACCCCCCCAAAGAAAAACCCCGTTGTTCTCCCACACTTGCCCAATACCTCACACATCAGCATGGTCCCCACATTTCCATACACATAGGCATGCACAACAAATATTAGTTAAATGAAAGCATATACCAACAAAGGAATAAATGAACTCAAGCAATCTGAAGCTAGGAAACCAAGTTACTCATGTTTTGTAGCGTGTTTACTAACCAGCTCACTGGGGACAAAGCAGAGACCTGGTCAGAACGTGAAACTCCCTTGACCACGTTTTCATGTGAGAGAGGAAAGAAATGTGATTGTATTTCTCTGAACCAAATCAAACAGTATTTATCAAAGGGCTCTGGAATCTTATAAGGAACACTTCACAAAACAACAGAATTGAGTTCAAAAACCAAGTGATGAGCCCTGACTGGTGTGGCTCGGTAGATTGGGTGTCGTCCGGCACACCAAAAGGTTTAACTCCCAACGACGGCACATGCCTGGGCTGTGGGCGAGGTCCCTAGTTGGGGGCATGCGAGAAGCAACTGACCAATGTTTCTCTCCCTCTCTTTCTCTCTCCCTTGCCCCCTCTCTAAAAATAACTAAGTAAAATCTTTAAAAAAAGACCAAGTGATGAAAAGAAACTTTCTAATACAGGGTTTGATTCCCTATGTAAACTTTCTTTCTGTGGCTCCTTCTACCACTTGCATTTTATATTGCTATTCTACTTTGTCATAAAAGTAATCACCTTGTAACCCTTTATATCAAGTAATCTATGCACCACTACCTAAAAGTACATTGGGCCCCATCAGGGAGTTACAGGTTTGCATTACACAAACATACCAATTCTGCCTGCTCAGCACCAGTGGTCAATAAAAGCGAGCACTTGCAAAACACCAAGTGGGTTCCTTGCCTTCAGAGGACAGATAGGAGTCTGCTGGTTTTGCAAAACAAACTCTTTGCAATCATCAAAGCTAATCTGTCAACAAATTATCAGTGAAGTCATACCTCCTAAAGGTTCCAAAAGAGATTTCTGATTAGACAAGAGATAGCAAGTATATTTTTAAATTGTTATTAGCTCACAGGTCAGGGCTTAAAATCACCTTGTCAAAGTAGCGATGCTTTTGCTTAAAGTTGGGAGGGTACACTTCACTCATAATGAAATGTGGCACCTGGGTTTCCATTACCACACCCTCTTACGTACATGTTCTTTTTTCTTTTTTGGTTCCTGTACCATCTTAATTTCCAATGGAGAAATTAATGACACAAAACTGTTTAGTAATCAAAACTTGAAAGAATTTCATACAAAGCTCACATCACAGGTTACATAAATCTTTGATAACAGTGTTTTGATGGTCTAAGCTAACAGAGTAGAGAACTAAGTTAGCATTCAGAGTGAAATATGCTTTTTCCAGAAGTAGCCACAAAAGGGATTGAGAAAAGTGAGAATCCGTTATTGCTGTGACTGCTTTTTATTATTTGTTAGAATTATCTGAATTCCTGTCTCAGTTTTGTTTCAATTTGTTTGTATTGTTTTCACTAACATTTGGTGGCACTGCTTCCTACAGGATACTTTTGACTATCAATATTTTCCGTGATAGTTGAATAATGTCTCCAAAAAGAGTATAGCTTAGCAGAGAGATTCCTTTAAAATTATAGCCTGGGATCTCTCCTACCTGGTAAGGAAGGTTCTAGCCCCACCCCTTTGCCTGGCCCCATGAGAGCACTCAATAAATATTAATAATATCTTTTTTTACACTCCCCTTTCAGAAGCTTCCCTTTTAGGACACAGGTATGCTGGCCATGTTTACCCATCTAAAGACCTCAAAAGACCCTCCTTTGGAACACTGCTCGCTTCATTGAAAAAGGCCACTTGAGGGCATTCCCAACAAAGGTCATGAGCAATCTTTTTCAAAGAAAAAAAAAGAATGGTAAGGCTGAACTGGCCATTGCTACCCACTCCTCACACTTACAGACACATGCCTAATCACTTGGGCCTCAGTACAGAGTGATAAACAGACAAAGAATGGCCAGTGGAGTTTTGGTGCAGCCCCAAGAAAATACTGGTAAGAGTGAGACGCAAAGAGCTGGCTCCTTTTCCTGTTGGGTTACTCCCCAGCCAAGCACTGAAAGCGATTTCTTCCAGGCATTGTTTTCGAAAGAGGCAGTTAAAAGTTGGAAATGTTAGCAGAACAACCTCCCTTTTCTGCTCTGTATCTATTGGTAACTTCAGTAACAAAAAGTTAATAAAGAATTTACTCTTCCATTTTGAAAATGAAGAGAAGGTTTTAAAATTTTTGTGTATTGACTTATGCTAAAATACTGATGTTTCAATCATTATAATTCTCTTTCTCGTGGTTAGGGAACCCCAGTAGGTATATATATACTCATGCTTCTCCTGGCCTCCTCTGACAGTGGGCCCCTTTTTCATTGTTGACACTATACAGATGTCCTCCACGACCCGCTTTTGCCCCGCCCCAGCCCCTGCCACCCCTGGCCTTCTCCACATTGCCGTCTGTGTCCATGGGCTCTGTAAGCATGCATCTACGTTTTTGGCTAGTCTCTTCATCCCTTTTGAATGTACAGAACTGGACCGTTCTTAAGTGCTGTTACACGCATCCTATTTCTCTGAGCTTCTCTGTCCTGTGTACTGGATAGTCTTTTACCTCCTCCAACAGCTCAATGGCCAGAATTCAATCCAGTGAATCCTCCTTCTTCCCTTTCATGATTTTTCAGAAGCTCCCTATTCTTTCTGCCTTTCTTACCTCCTTAACAGCCATTCAACATTTGTCTCTCTCTCTTTCTTTTTTACATTATTAACATGAAACATGTACCACTATCTTTTGGGCTAAAAGGTTCAGCACCTTAAGCCAAATATCAAAGAAGCTATATGAACTAAACACATCCCTCATCCACACTCTCTAAATAATACATGTTCAAATTCCATATATAGTTTCTTTTTTTATGTCTTCCTCACAGACTACCTCTAAGCTGCCCTCCATCACACAAAATGACAGCCATACCTCAGAAGCACAGTGACCAAAGTTCTCCCCATACTGATTTCCAAACAATGAAACTGCCAGGTGGGAACCCCCCCAAAATCAGAAAAACCCATCATTAAATACAGTGTTGTTAAGAAATAGCTGTTTGATTTAACAGCGATTCATCTTTATTGAATAAACATTTTCCAGTATGCATTCTGTTAATTGACCCGGCAGCATATGCTGTATATGGGAAAACTCCTAAACATTATGCTCTATGTAATATGCTTATATGAAAACGCTCTCATTTGCAGCAATATGGAAATAAAATTCTGCTTTCTAAAATTCAAGACTTTTAAAATGCATTAATCCACACAGTTTATGAAATTGCTTTGGACATTTTAAAATCCTTTCTTTAAGAAAAAAAAAAAAACTATAGCAATAGGTAATAGTATTTGTTGCTGAGCTTCATAATGGAGAAGTGCATATCCAATACAGAACTTTTACAGACCCGGAAATGGGGCAGGCATAATAGGAAATAAAAAGTCTTATGGTCCTGGGTAAAGAATTACTCAATGGCTAAAAGAAAATGTTCAGAAACTCTATCAAATTATACTGTTAGAGAACTATTGTTATAATAGTTTTATGGCCCAGATATAAGTAGAGTTGAGACATTACAGAGACAATACATTTAAGCTGGAGGAAGGAAGATAGTCTGCAGGTGTGTTGGCAGGCTCCTCCAGCTAATGGCAGCACCTCCCCTTGGCTGGTAACTTCTGAGTGATGACGGCATCTCCCAGACCAGAATCACCAACTGCGGTGCCTCGAGGGCACCAATAGGCGAGGCTGCTGGGTGGGAACCAAGGCCACATGGAGGGCTGCAGGCTCCCTGACTTAAGTAGCAATTCATCTCCCAACAATTGCTGCCCTTGTGAAAATGTCAGCTCAGGGTGGGCAGATCTGATTTTTTTAAAGAGAAGATGAAAAGCTAGATTTTCCCCATTTTCTAGGTTGTCAACTATGTAATTTTTAAAAAAAGAATTCTATTTGGACACAACTTACTCAATGTACAGACCAAGCCCAGCAGAGAAGTCACAGCCTCCACGGAGAATCTTTGAGGAAGCTGTCCATCTGAAAGGGCACTTGCTATCACTTGTAATCATCTTTGATAATATGGACCAAACACACAGAGACTTGAACTTATTTATTTTAAATCCCGCCACCAGGTAAAAGTTCTCCCTATATCATGAGTGACTGTCGTGGGGCAACTGGAAAACCCTACACCATTCAGTTTCACAGACAGCATAATTAACTCATTTTTATACCAAGCCTTTTTAAGCCAGATCTTTTTGTTCCATGGACTTCTAACATATTTTACAGTTCTAATTCTCTTCCACTGTCCTACATTAATCAAAGCTGTAACCCCTGTTGTCTTTGTACTACAGAATCAGAATGTGCCCCTGGCGAGGAATGGGGGAAAAGTCAACAGGAATTAAATTTCAGTGCAACTGTTTACTCAACTGTGGCCTGCAGTTATTGAAATTTTATCCGTGGTTTTGTGTGACTACCGCAGTAATGAATTCAGCATGGCTGTGATTTTCTCACTGCTGGTATTCTCACTTGAAGTAAAAACCTGTAGAATAAAAATGATGAAAATAACCCCAGTCCATCACACTGATGCTCAGATTTCTCCAAAATGTTTAATTGTTGCAGTTTTCAGTCTGGAAGAAAACTCTAATAACTCTAGTACTGTGAAACTTTATGAATCCTGAAGTTTTTTTCTTATTTCATCTACAGATTTTCTTTCCCCCAAACAACCTGTTAAAAGGGGAGTCAAACAGCTGTCAGTATTTTATTTTAAAAGACCGAAAAGGCCTGCCAGCCACAATATGTGACGTTTTAGCCACAATGATAGCTCCAACTGCTTTCTTTCTTCCTAAAACACACCAATGACAAATAGAAACAGAACTGTTATAAAAATGTTAAAAAAGAGTTTTGAACTAGAATCTAAAGGTATTGATCTTTATTTGATATATTTTCCAGAGTGGTCACAAGCAAAATAAAAAGGCAAGATGTGAATAGCTAATTATGCTACTGATGCTTTTTAAGGAAGATGCTATATAAATGCACTTTCATAATTTTCTTGTGTGAGGTTAATTTGTCATTGCTGTTATGAGGTGTGTGTGATATATATGTAAAGTTTTTGGCTGACTTACTACTTTAACATAGTGAATGATTTTAAGTTCTTCAAATAAAATTCAGAAGTAGTTAATTCCACTTATTTAATTAATGTCCTCCAAATACTAATTACTTGGGGTTCTTACCACATTGGTCAACAGCACACCTTAGCTACTCCATAAAGAAGCAGTTGATCTCGGCCTCTATGTGGTAAGGGCATAGAAAATGACACTCCAAAATACCAACCATTTATTCTCAATATAAGCCACAAACATCTATAAATACTACATTAACAAATACATGTACAAATACATGGATACCCTTCTACCACTTACTCACAAGTTTGGCTAACAATCTTATTGTTTAGAATTAGGTCACTTGGACTAATTTAAATGCACAAAGTTTACATTACAACAAACACTGTACATTCCAGGTGCAGCCCCAATGGGACTGGGCTGCCAACGGAAGAGATCGAGTCACTTAAACAAAAGCCTCTGGATTAAGACTTCATCTTGTCTCTTAGTTTGTTTTTCTTTCTCTGACAGGTTCTATTGTGTCCTGTGGGTCCTACCAATTTCTAAAAGACCAACCATCTAGTGAGTCCTTATCTTTTAAAAATTTTTTAGCAAAGAGAAAAACAGAATATGCCTTAGAGCCTGCCAAAGGCTATTTCCCCAATATAAGAAGGGGTTCTCTTTGTCTCTCTGATGTAGACTTCAGGAAAATGTTTGAGAGAAGGTTTGTCACTCTCTCCTTCGGTCTCTGACCGTTTCCGTTTCTTTCAGAAAGGCCCAAAAACGCACCACTGTTTTCTCGCCCTTCCCCAGTGCCACTGTAACTGTGTCGCATATTCGAATCAAGGACTGATCTGGAACAAAAACCATCCGTTATCAGTAAGAAAAACTAATAATATGTCCTGATTCCAAGAGAGGTTGGAAAAACAATGCTTGTCTTCGGGCAAATTCTATTTGAATTACTTGAATTTTTATCAACACTTTAGCTATGCAATACCATTTTCTGCGTCACCATTTGAAAATACTTTACCCATCAAAAGGATATAACAGGAACAAGTATGTCCTAATCTATGTGCATATTGTGGAGCCACCAAACAGAGATAATATAAAACATTAACAGAATTTAGCCACATCCTAAAACCAAATATATGCCACAACCAAATATATGCCAGAAACATATGTAGATGTCTCTCATACCACTAAATTCTTACAGGCAGCAGGCAAGCACTTTCTTACACTGATGCCTATGTTACTGCTGTTTTACCTGTTTTTACCTAATTCTGCCTGTATTTCCATTTGTTCTACTTTTATTCACTCAATCTTTTCTCTCATATAAGCTCTTATTTTTCTTTTTTTTTCTTATCCTGTACTTTGATGCCTTCTTCATGAGGCTTAACAAGTCCGTTATCCATTTTTTTATATTAAAGCATTGTGTGCCACTTCCCAAAGGTTAAGTTTATCTCAAATAGTTAAACTTTATGCTGACACATTGGGGGCTGGGAGTGAGTCTCAAGGGGTCCTTTCAATCTCATTCTCAACAACCACGCCCCAAGGGTTTGAGAATTCATATTTTAAGTCAACTGTTAGGACCCTAGCACACTGTTGGCTAAAAATGTGCTGTTTACAGTCAGAGAGTCAGGTGAACATAAAATATTCACAGTGGTCAAGTGTCAAATGAAGCAGTGGAATTGGCTCCCACCACTCTCTGTGGCCAGACTCCAGAGCAAATTACCTGCTGCTGCTGCTGCTGCGCGTGGGCCAGATCGGCGGGCCCCACGTCTGCGGCCGGCGCCTCCCCGTTGGACCGCCCGTCCCGAAGACTGCCACACTCTAGTAAGTGGCTGCTGCTGCTTGACCCATTCTGGATGGCTGACCCATTACTTTTTGTCTCAGGCCCAGATTCTTGCATCATGACTCAAAAACCTGATAGAAGGATTTTCAGGAGGGAGTGGGAAGAAAGAAAAAAGGAAGAAAGCAGCTGTTAGAACAGTTGTTGTGCACAAGGAGAAGGGCCCTACTGTAAATGCTGCCAAAAATCTGTAAACAGTTGTCATTTTCTTTCACTCCTTGTATCCCTCATTTGTGATCGGTCCCTACTTTTTAAGTATGGAACTGTCTGTCCCAATTCAAGCTCCAGTAGTATTGTTTCAAATAGGTTATCTTTTTCCCTTTAGAAAAATAAATAAGTATTTTCAGGTGAACCTAGAATTTATAGTTAAGTTTCAGTGATCATACCTGGATATTTTGCTCAAAACCCAGTAAGTCATTCTATACAGCATATCAGGTTAATATTAAGTATTGGTGTGTGCAGACTCAGTGGACTGATGTTACACGCTCAGGGAAACGCTCTCAACTAAAGTCTATTAGGCCATGGTGTGCACATGACCAGGAGGCCCCCAGAGGTAATTCGTGTTGAAAACCCTTACAGTCAAAAACCAAAATGCATTTTAAAGCTTCATATGCCTGGGAATCATTCAGATACTAAAATTCTTCAAAATTGGCTACTGCAATAAGGCCACTTTTAGAGAGGAAAAAAGTCCCTACTTTTCGAAAGTTAAATAAATTCAGACTCTGATCTTTGTCTTATACTTAAAATTGTCCTGAGAAATCCCATTCCAAGTTATGTGTTTCTCATGCTGGATTACTAGCCTCTGGTTCGGTTTAAGGCCTGAAAGGTCTGGGCCTTCTTATATTTCTTCTGGAGAAAATCTAGCCTAGGCATATCGAAGAAAAGCTCTGAATTTTAAAGTATTAAACATTTAATAAAATTGTGTGTGTGTGTGTATACAAATATATCTCAAATATATTTCACATTCCACCTTGTTCCTCTCTAGGTAGAAAATTATTATCCCAGTGAGCCCACACAGCTCTCAGTAAAGATGTCCAATTATGACATAAGACAGATAATATTTGCTCATATGTACTGTTACCATATATTGATCACCAGTGTTGTGCCAGGCCCTGCTGCAAGTGATTTATAGATATGTTCCCATTTAGTTCTGATGACAATTTCTACCCTCAGTGTGCAGATAAGAACACTTGGCTCCAGGAGAGTTGTTCTGACTTGCCTAGCATGGATCACAGCTGGGACTGGTGGAGTCAGGACTGGAACAAGTCCTGCCTCCTGTCAATTTTTAACCACGTGTTTTCTTAAAGCTGAGGTGCAGTAGGGGCTAAACAATGAAATGGCAGGGCCCTACTCTAAGTTCATAGAATAAGACTTCAAAAAGGAAATAGAACAGTCACTAAAGTAAGTTGACAATTTGAACACAAAAGCTGAGAAATGTCTGAATAATTAAAACTTTAATGTGAAATACCAATCACAGATAAAAGGTCAGGTACCAGGGGGGACCTCCCAGAAAAGGAATTATTTTTTGGAGGATGGGCCCCTTTTAGTACAGGCTTCCCCGCTAGGTGATTGTTCTAGGAACCCATCTGTTATCAGTGTACCAGCTGGCATTGTTGTGAGGCTGCCTTCAGCTTCAGTTAATTTTTTTTGAAGACCCTTTCAACGCATTTGCCCATTTCACGTTGGGTTATTTACGAGTGCACCTGCCCACACTGCACTGAGCGGTCAGCAGTTTTTGACCAAAAAACGGTATGAAGCACCGCCCATGCCCCATCCTCCCCTGTTCTCCCCACCTCAATCTTGCCCCAAGCAACTATTTTTTTTGTTTCCCCAGATTAAAAAAGTCTTCAAAGGGAAACATTTTGTCAATGTGGAAGAGGTGAAGCAAAAAAGCGGCAGCAGCACTAAAAAGCAGCAGAATCTATGAGTTCAAACACTGTTCTGAGCAGTGGACAAAAATCTCTGTATGTGTATTGCATCAGATGGAGAGTGCTTTGGAGGTCACTGCCGTCTAAGCGTGCACAAAGAAATACACAACTTTTATAAGTAAATTACGGGGTTTGGGGGACCCCCTCACAAAATGAAAAGACATATACACAATCAGTACTGCTGATTTCCCCTCACACATGAAATGTGTGACAACAGGAAAATGTAAACACTGTGGAAATTTTAGAGGAGGCTGCCTTCTTGCTAGAAATTGGGGTTTAGCTCTTTTCTCTAGACGTGCACAAAAACAAATGGAAGCAGAAAAATTCACACCTTTCTTTATTTCCTTTAAATGCATAGTATGATCCAACTTGAGTACAAACTTCAAAAATCCAGAAGACATATTTTTTTAAAGTTAATCTAATACTGAATGGGATTAGAACGACATTTTTTGTTAGCAGGTAGGAAACAAACTCAGAAGAAACAGCTGATACACTCTCTTCTCTTAAGATCAGACTTTCCAGCAATTGCAGGCCTTTGAAAATTGCATTAAAAATCTTACTATTGCAGAGTAAAGAATCTGTCAAAATACAACCATAACTTTCTCTAAGATAGAAGAACCAGGCAATGCAAGTACCTTGCTCATCACCAAAAAAGGGAATCAATTTGTGAAACCTAGGGACTTCTTTCCCCAAAGTTTCAGTTTCTGTGGCACAAACTTGCTTATTAGTGCACAACCTAAGGAAAAGACAGACTTTAGGTATTTACGGGGGAGGGCAGTTGTCTTAGAGTAGTTAGAAGAAAACCCACTGACGGAATTAGGATATACAATAAACATACCCAATGAAAAAATGAAAACATTACTGTATGTACATGAACATGTGCACCTATATCTATCTCAATCTCTGTCTCTCTATCTATAATCTCAATCCTCTGGAAAGCCCATCCATATCAGGGACTAGACTGGATCTCCAAGAGGCAAAACATTAGCTACATATAAAATCTATATCTGCCCTCAGAAAGGGTATATTCATCCAAACACCCTGATCTTTTGGAGCAGGGCCGCTTTCAAACCACGTGACTGTTGGGACATCAGACCTGCAAACAGGGGTCCTGGAGGCTGGCCCTGCTTGTCCCTTCGGATTGGCACTGCCGTGGTGGGTGTAGGAAGAACAAGCCCCACTCCACAACTTGACAAGAAGGTTTTGCTCTGTGCAGCTCCAAAGAAGGCTGCCAAGTCCTCTGGTACAAGTTTTGCAGGCATGGAGCCAAGCAACTTGGCTTGCAAATCAGGTTTGTGAGAGTGCAGGCTTTGGGACTAAAATTGCATAAAGGATTATTTTGGTCTAAGGATGTCCTTAATTAGTCAAGTGCTAACAGTAGTATGTAGGTTGGAAGATTTAAAATTTCCTATAATCTCCCACACCAATCAGGAGAAAAAAGCTTTTTGAAAAGCACATGTGAAAGGAGTGTCAATGTCTAAGACTATTTCTAGCAATACTTGGGGAGGCAGTATTTCTTTCTATGGAATTCTCCAAGCCATTTAATAAGGCTTTATATCTGTATCATGCTTCACAAACTACAAGCCGCTCTGGTGTACTTTTCAAACTCATAACTGGTTGGCAAAGGGAAAAAAAGCGGGTGATGTGACTCCCAACTGACAAAGAAGACAACTAAAGCCCAGCAGGTTAGGGTACAGATGCAGCCAGAATATTTCCTATTTCAGACACAAACTTGTCCCTTCAATAAACGACAGAGAATTTCAAATTTGCAAAAGTCCTATGCAAAGTCCAGTTGGTAAACCAACGAAAAGAAAACTAAGTAATTCCAGAAAGGACAATGAGGGTGGCAAGTAGACAAAGAAAAGCATTTAAAATGCAAAGATGCAGTGTCAGCATTCTTTAGCAAACAGCTGTATGGGTCCTTTTCTATCAAGTTTTACAATTTGAGAGTCATCTGAAAGCAAGTCAATGTGTATGAGAGGCATCTGTGTTCTCTAACCTAGAACACTGTACCCTCTCTTAGAGGGAGCTTATCCCTGACACTCAGTTCGTATAACATCTGCAATGAACCACTTTGCTCCATATCAAACAGAGCACAAGAAAGGATGCAGAATCATCCAAAGGGCCTGAATATGAAGACACGGCACCTGGAGGGCATGGCCATCACAGACTCAATAACAAGTCCTTTCTCCAGAAACAAAGCCAAACCTTCCACTGGCTTCCTATATGGCTTCTCAGAGTGAGGTTGGCCTGTTTAAATCATGTAGGATCCAATCAATAAAAATGCTTTATTGTATTTTCATGGAATGGATCATATGTGATCACCCTACAAAGATCGATGCTACAACTGCATGGATGTCAGAAAACTTAGGAAGCCAAAATGACCCACTTCTCATCTTGCTTGGAAACATTACAGAGCTTCTGGTTTCAAAAGATGGATGTTTCTGCGGGAGGGACTTATAGAAAAGGATAAGAACTGAATTTAGCATGCTTGTTTATTGTCACTGCCAACAGAGCCACTCTCTGGGAGAATTCTGGATAATTCATAATGTCCAGGCGAATATATTTATAGTAAATGAAAGCAATGCTTTATTATCATGACTATTTCCTTGGTTACAGTGTTGATGATGAAATTTTAGGGAAAATAAAGCCCTTGTTATCATGCTTGTGAAGGATTTTAAGCTAACAGAAAGTTCAGTCTTGATTCCAGGGCAGTTAATTAAGGTTGACCAAGTCAGGCAGAAGTAAATTAACTTGGCTGATCAATTATTTATATGAAGCAGAATAAATGCCCTTAAAGAACTTGGTCTGTGCATGAAAGGATGCGTAAATTAAACTAAACATACTTTTGTAAAGTATATTTCCACTTCTATGGGGAGAAGAGAAGTTAACAGCAAAATCACTTTTAGGAAAATGGTTAGAGTGATTACTTGGTACCTCCCCCCACCCCACTGAAAAGAAAAAATCTTCTTTCTCATTATTCATCCATGTGCAAGGAAAGAAAGAAAATGGCATGCAATTTTGAAGAGATAACAGAAGCTCTTGGAAGAAGGAAGGAAGGAAGGAAAGGAGGGAAGGGAAAAAGGGAGGGGGGAGGTAAAAGAGAGGGGCAGGAATAGGAGGTAAAGGAGAGAGAGGAAAGGGAGGGGAGAGGGGGAGCAGGGAAGGGAA
>VMDR010027363.1:0-13605 GCA_007922815.1 Macrotus californicus | reverse complement strand
TTCTCTTCTTACACATACACATACATATATGTGCATATATACATATGTATATGTATGCATACATACACATACACAAACGTTCTTTCATAAAAGAATTATTTAAAGGATAGGAAAGGCTAGGCTTTTTTCAATTACAGTTTACATTCAATATTATTTTGTATTAGTTTCAGTTGTACAGCATGGTGGTTAGATGACCATATATTTTACTAAGTGACATTTCTAGTAGCCATCTGACACCATATACAGTTACTACAATATTATTGACTATATTTTCTGTGCTGTTCTTTACCTCCCTGGGACACATGAAGAATTTCACCTGGGTTCGCAATGTTTCCTTTGGATAAGCCAGTTGTGAATACATAGCTTGTTCATTAGAGCATTCTTCAGAAATTTTTGTCTGAAATAATTCCAAAAAATAAGTATGAATAACACGTAAAACATAATGCTTACAATACAAGAGGAGCTTTCATCTATTTCCACATTTTTCCTTTGCTGTACTGCCTACTCAAGCTCCTTCGTGTTTCCAGGGAGGCATGATCGCCTCTACGGTGAGGGTGCTTGCTTCTCCACGTTTTGCCTCTTTCTGCTGTTGCACTGAAGTCCTGACTGGTGCTAACAGTTTAGTACTCCAAAAAGAAATTGTTTACTTGCTCATTGATGTTTACTTTCCAAATTAAGCTGTAATAACCTAATATCACCTATCTTTCCAGTCTACAATAGCTAAAACTAAACTAAAATTAGAAACATGGCTCAGTTTCTTTCATCTATATTCAGCATAATGATCCTTAGAAAAATCACAAGGGAATACAGTTTTTAGCCTAAGTAAAATTTCTTCCACTCGTGGCTTTATCTATGTTTCTCTAGCTTTTAATATTCAGGTCCTGAAGAATGTGTGAAGAGGAAAACACCCTTGTAAAATCTTTGGAATTGAGATTAAAAGTGCCAATAAAACTTTAAATATGATTAATTCTTTTATGGTCCGGGGGTGGGGGTGCCTCATGTGATATTACAAAATCACATGCTAAAAATCCTAAAATGAAACTTAGAGATAAACTCTCACTTTACAGAGAAGAAAAATGCATATCTAGGTTGTTCTGAGTTTGTGCAGAACCCAAGTTTTTCAAGTTCTAATCCGATGCCCCAGGCACCATCCCCAGAGAATGCAGGGTCTACTGATTGTTCTTCAGAGCAGGGAAGAAGAGCTCATGCTGTCTGAGCGTTCTGCTGGCTCTTGGTAGGCACTTTAAAGATATCTTTTTTTAAGTCTCGCAAGTTTATGAGTTAGGAATTATAATCCCATTTTCCTGAAGAGCAAACTGGGCCCAGAGAGGTTATGTCACTTGCCCTAGTGCTCATCAGTAACAAGTGATAAAACCAGAATCCGGGCAGAATCTGTCCAGAGCCAGAGCTGTGATTGCTCCCTAAATGGCTGGTAACAAATGGGGTGGGTGAGGCATGAAATGAGACAGCAACACTCTGTATCAGGCAGCTTCAACCGTGGGCAGTAATTCCCCGCCAAGGGAGCAAGAATTCTTGTTATACATAATGGTTTGTGGCCCTCCAAAGTGTCATACTGCATATACAGATATATTATAATTTCATGGAAGGGGAGCAATCAGAAGAAAAAAAATCTAAAATGTCCCCTTAAGGGAGTGATAATGGGGGGGAAAGGTTGAGAAACACTGCTCTACTATATGTTTGAAGAATAAAAATGCAAGGCAATTTTTAAGTCATTTTTATGACTTTAAATATAAACCCCAAACTGGATACCTGTTTCTCAATGATATTAAATGTATGTGTTTAAGTATCAATGGTTCTCTTCTCTTATAAGCTAAAGGCTTTCTGCTGTTCAAGGCATAGGTTTTAAAATCAAGCAGGCTTATCAAACTGGCAAATCAGCTTAGCTATTCAGGAGGTTTGCAAACAGTTAAACTTTGTGAGTTTCATCTTACAAAACCATTGAAATAATTAATTCCATTTGATGATACTTGCTGCTATTGACCACATATAGATCCATCAATTATTTAGAGTTGTAAATTTGCCATATTCTAACTCTATCATATTTTTAAATTTATTAATTGGAAAAACTATTATGTAACACAACTTACCTTACCTACTATTTATTTGGTAGCCAAGTGATACTATTTTTAGTGTCCTAATTGCAGGTTTCCCTTATTGCTCAGTGTGAGATTACCTGATGCTGTGCATGTATTAATGAAAGAACACGCCACTCCCAAAAGACTTGCAAAATGGATAAAAGGTGAACTTCAACAGGCCTGTGGATCCAGCTGCCAGTTTGCAGGAAATACAGAGGACAGAAGAACAAGTTGAAGTGTACCAAGAAAATGTAACCCTACAGAATCCAGACCAAAAAACTCTGCAAGTCAAAATGCCCTAGAGTCTTCACCATGTAAATTATAAGAAAAAGGAAGAACTAGGAGACACGAGAGAAAGCACGCAGACTCGAAGAAACTTAAGAGACACAGCGAAATTGCTTCGTATTTTTGTTTGTTTTAATCAACAGAACTGAACTGTCATGCATAAGAATGAACAGTTGGGTGGATCAAATCAGTAAAGATTCAAGAAAGTGATGGCTAAAAAAAATGCCCAAAATATAGTGAACTTTTGGTAAATGGGAGTTCCTACCCCACATTTGCTTATTAATTTCTCAGGATAGTAAATCTCTACAACAGGAACAAGAATGCGAGGATAAGTGAAAGTAGGTTTATGCAGTTTCCACGTGGTTGGCTAGCATTCAAGCATTCAGAAAAGTAGGGAGAGGCTTGTATAGCAGCAGGGTTTGTTGGAGGGTTTGTTGGAAGACTTCTTTCCATGGCCTGTGACACAGGGACAAATCAAAGGCTGCACTGACCTCAGTCATAGCCTATAGTGATTTACAAGAACAGTGAATCTACAAAAGACAAACATATTTTTTAAGATTTTATTTATTTTTAGAGAAAGGGGAAGGGAGAGAGAAAGACAGGGAGAGAATCACCAATGTGAGAGAGAAACATGGATCAGTTGCCTCTCACACTCACCCTGCCAGGATGGGGAATCAGACCCATGACCGCTCGCTTTGCAGGACCACGCCCAACCAACTGAATCACATCAGTCATAACATGCTTCAAAGCACCTGATGTATATTTGAATTCTAAAACATTTTAAATGGAGGATTGCATCCCCACTCCACTGTGCTAGCTTAAGAACAAGACAATGTGAATTGTAATCTTTATCAGTGGTCACACTTAATAATATCTCACCTTTCCTTCCCCAATAGTCGATATGATAATTTAGCTAAAGATAAATATGTGTCCCTAGTCAGATTCCCTAACGTTTTAAATTCAAATACATAGATTACCTCATAAGTCTGATTCAAAAAAACTTCACCAATAAATTTTATATTTAAAAGAACTTATAAGCATACTCATGTTACTAGGGAAGCCGAAGTCAGGGGACTCCCCTCCTCCATTCTTGCTCGCAAGACAGAAATTCAGGCAAGAAACAAACATAAACACGTATAGTGGAATGAAACAGCAAGTTTACTTATTAAATACACGGAGAAAATAAGGTAGCAAGTTTGTTAGTAAATTTATTCTATACACTTGAGCAGAGGCTGCAGGTGGGAACTCAGGTAATCCGAGTGTCCTGACTTCTGGGGTTCAGAGGTTATTTACTTTCGTTGGCTTGTAGGTTCCCCATCCTCCTCTCCCTTCCTGACCTTGGCACAGTTACGAAGCCTTTCTTTCCCAGCTAGTGGAGATAATACACACAGAATATCAAGGGCTTCCCTCCTCCTGTGCTATCATACTTTTGCTTGGGATGTTTGGAAAGTTTGTCAGTCTTATCAGACTGGGCTCAGGACTGCTGGAGAGGTAAGACGTGTCTCCCTTTTGTTTCTAGCCTCCTGTTTTAAGTTCTTTACTCGATTGCACCAGGAAGGGGCCCGGCTTTATTTCCCTTCTAGCTGCTCATTCCTGGTTACTACCTAACATTAACATTAATGCCCATGTATGTTTGCTTTTTGCTTAGAGAAATTTAAAAATTTTATTTTTAATTGAATTTTTCCATTACCACTTAATCCCTTTATATCCCCCTTTTCCCTGCAATCACCACACTGTGGTCCATGTCCATGAGTCCTTTTTCCTTTTTGTTTGATCTGTCCACCCCCAACCCTGCCCCCCGCTACAATAGCTGTCATCCTGCTCTCTATCTATGAGTCTGTCTCTGTTTTGCTTATTAGTTCAGTTTGTTCATTAGATTCCACATATGAGTGAAATCATGTAGCTTTTGTTTTTCTCTGACTGGCTTTTTTCACTTAGCATAATGTTCTTCAGGTCCATCCATGCTGTCATGAAGGGTAAAATTTTCATCTTTTTTATGGCTGAGTAGTATTTCATTATGTAAATGTCCCATAGTTGTTTTATCCACTCATCTACTGATGGACACTTGGGCTGCTTCCATGTGTTGGCAATTGTAAATAATGTTGCCATAAACATAGGGATGTTTACGTTCTTTTGAATTAGTGTTTTGGGTTTCTAAATAAAAAGATAACCAACAAAATGGGAGAACGTATTTGCTGATACATCTAATAAGGGATTAATATTCAAAATTTATAAGGAACTTACAAAACACACAAAAAAAACAGCCCAATTAAGAAATGGGCAAAGGACCTGAATAGACACTTCTCCAAAGAGGACATACAGATGGCCAATAGACATATGAAAAGATGCTCAGCACCACTAATCATCAGAGAGATGCAAATTAAAACCACAACAAGATATCATCTCACACCTGTCAGAATGACTATCATCAATAAATGAACAAACAACAAGTGCTGGTAAGGATGTGGAGAAAAGGGAGCCCTTTTGCATTGTTGGTGGGAATGTGGACTGGTGCAGCCACTGTGGAAAGCAGTATGGAGATACCTCAAAAAGTTGAAAATGGGTCTGCCTTTTGACCTAGTGATCCCATGTTTATTTTTGTATATTAATATAATCCACTTAGTTTCCCCTTTAATAACTTATTTAAAAGAAATATGCCAAGGAAAGGAATATACAAACAGTGTAACAGAAAAACTACATATACAGATATGGAATGTATATGAATAAATGTGTATACATTTGTGTGGAAGCCAATCAATCTGCATCCTATGTCTTATGTGTGTTTGACAATCTTGGTGTGCGTACTCACATATGCGTTACAAATGGGCAGATTTTATTTCTCTGGTGAAGAAATAATATTTTAATTATATACTTATCACCACCCTACAGCAGCAGCAATTTAGAAATATACTGGATAAAGTTATAAAAGAGTGAATCAAGAGCTGAGATACTGGGTGAAAGATGATATTAAAGAAGAGGGTAAAATAACTTGAAGTTGTATTTCTCTTTGTCAGTAATAAAAGAAATCATTATTCTAGCAAATATACAAATAAGCTTGTCTGTCCACAGGGTTTTAATTATCTTGATCTTTAGTCATCTTAATCCTACCTGATAGAAGAAAAAATAAATATTTTATAAAGGAAGTGGACACAACTCTGAATATATTTGGAGCAGGAACCCACTAGTGTTCATTTCCTGGACCAAATCCAGTTCCTAATGCTCTAGGTCACTGCCCATTAAATGTTGAAGAATTATACCTTTCTCATCCCAAACTGGTGAAAGAAAAAGCAGGGTTCCAAAATCATTCTTTACTTCTTTTTTTACCCAGTTTGAAAATACCACTAAAAGTAGATTATCATGTTAAATGTTATAATATTAAACACTTCCTTTTCTCACACCCGGTATCACTTCACTTTCAAAATGCCTCCCTATGTGTTTTCACATCCCCTTCCTGAGTTTTACCTTATGTCTGGATTTCTAACTAATTGTGGTATTGGGTACCCTGGGTAGGCTATTTTGCTTCATGGTGCTACAATTATATTGCAGAACCAGTTTAACTATTTCAATTCAATTTTCCACATAAATAGTGTTGACAGCAACTGATACAGCTGCTCAGAGGCTGTAGAAACGGGCAAAGTCCCAGTGGGGATATTAATTTTTTGCCCTTTGCTTAAATGAATCAGCTTATTTCCTTTTCTTTTCTGCCTATTTTTACCTTCTGTTTAGAATTCAGTAGTACTGAACCATCACCTTAATAACCAGGTCTAGAAACAAGGGGACCCTTTCAAACAAAATGACAATTTAGCCAAGGAACGTGCAACACATCAATCTTTACCTGTCCTCAACACTTCTGTATGTCAGAACTTGCATGAACTTCTATACAGTCTTCAATTCTTGGTTTTGTTTATTTACTTGAGATAAATATATTGGTATCTCATGTACGTATGAGGAACAAAATTCAACAAGCAGCTTTGCACACACCACAGACATGACAACCGAGTCTCCCCAGACTCTTTAAAGGTCAATTTATTTTTGAAAGAATTTACAAGAATAATTTTGCTATCTATTCAAGTTAGAATTTATGTAAACTTTTATATTTAAAATCTTATATTCCAGTCATTTCTATTTATATATAAAGATAAATACAGCAATAAAAATATATTTAGCATTGCACAGCATCATACACGTTGCTTTATGCAAAAAAGGGGCCATTTATAAACCCAAATGTTGTGCTCAGGTCTACAGAGGGCAAACCTGCACCCCTGTTACAGAAAAAGCTGGGTCTGCCTCCTTTGATCTCAGAAGTTCTTCTGGAATTTACATACCAGAGCTTAGACATGCTCAATAACCTAAGCAGATTTAAAATCTTGTGTTCAAAATATATCGTTAATCTGAATGTCTACATATTCCCTTAATAAACTTTCCTACGCTTTAGATGAAGCCTCAGTGTCAAAACCCAGAAAGCCTTCATTCAGCAACACCGGCCAAGGGCCAGCAGCCCCAGGTTTGCAGCTTAATGTGCAAAGGTGCTGAAAGCCTGCTTGCTCCCCTCTGATGCACAGACGGGGCCAGACTAGGGTAACTTGAGGTCTGAGGGAAGGGATTCAATTTGTTTTACTCATCTCTTCGCTATACTCTGAATCATTAGGCTTGCAACTTTAAGAAATGTTTGAAGTTTCTTTCCGCTTCATTTTAGAACTTACTTGAAAGAAGTCAGTTTCTACCTTCCAGACATGCTGGCCAGTGCCGCCACTAGATTGATACATTGTCACTTGCCATTTTTAACACTACACAGAAACAAAACATTTACTCATTCTAAATCACAGAAGTAAGTGTTTTGCAGCAACAAATGAATAAAAAATATATAAATTAGAATGACATGTTAACCTGGTTTAGAAAGTGCCTGTGGATAGGAGTGTGAACTGCGACATTGCTTGATTTCCAGAAATTCTAAACATAGAAGATGGGAAAGATTTAGGGAGTGGAAGACATCCTGGAGTCCAATCTTCTATCAAACATTCATCCTCAATACTCCTTACTAAGAACCCCCTATACATGAGAGAGACATAGAGGAAGCAGGAATGAGACCATTTGTGATCATTTCAGATCCCATCTGAAAGGTCTGTGCTTCTTTAAAACAGACTATTAAAAATGAGAGTACAGAACTTGAAAAAGCAAGCTCTAGACAGAACCATTTTTTTTTCATTTCTAGTTGATGTTCAATATTATATGAGCTTCAGGTGTATAGACAGTGGTTAGATGATTATATGCCTTACAAAGTGGTCCCCCTAGTATGTCAAGTACCCGCCTAGTGCTGTACATAATTATTATAATATTATTGACTATTTCCCTGTGCCGTGCTTTATTTACATCCCTGTGGCTGTTTTTTAACTGCCAATTTGTATTTCTTAATCCCTTTACCAGTTTCACCCAGCCCCCCAACCCTTCTCCCATCTGGCAACAATCAATTTGTTTTCTGTATCTGTGAGTTTGTTTCCATTTTGTTTGTTTATTTTGTTTTTTTAGATTCCATATGTAAGTGAAATCACATGGCATTTGTCCTTCTCTGTCTGACCTACTTCACTTGGCATAATACCCTCCAGGTCCATCCATGTTGGTGCAAATGGTAAGATTCTATTCTTTTTTTATGGCCAAATAAAATTCCATTGTATATATGTAGCACCTCTTCTTAATCCAATTGTCTATTGAAGAGCATTTAAATTGCTTCCATATCTTGACTATTGTAAATAATGCTGCAATGAACATAAGGGTGCATATATCTTTTAGAATTAGTGTTTTGGATTTCTTCAGGTAGATAACAGTGAAATTGGCTGGGTCATATGACAATTCTATTTTTAATTTTTTGAGAAAATTCCAGACTGTTTTCCCTAGTCGCTGCACCCACCAATTTACAATCCCATCAACAGGACACATCATTCCCTTTTCTCCACATCGTTGCCAACACTTATTTGTTGATTTATTCATAATAGCCATTCTAACAGATGGTATCTCATTGTGGTTTTAATTTGCATTTCCCTGATGATTAGTGATGTTGAGCATCTTTCCATATGTCTATTGGCCATCTGTATGTCCTATTTGGAGAAATGTCTATTCAGGTCCTCTGCCCATTTGTAAACCTGATTTGCTGTTTTCTTGGTGTTAAGTGGTATGAGTTACTTACAAATTTTGAAGATTAACCCCTTATTGGATGTATCATTGGAAATTATCTTCTCTTATTTAGTAGGTTGTCTTTTCATTTTGTTAATGGTTTCTTTTACAGCATAAAAATTTTTTAGTTTCATGTGGTCCTATTTATTTTTTTCCTTTGTTTCTCTCGCCCAAGGAGACATATCAAAAAATATATGATGTTAAGAGCAATGTCAAACAGTTTACTGCCTATGTTTTATTCTAGAAGCTTTATGGTTTTAGACCTCACATTTAAGTCTTTAATCTATTTTGAGTTTATTCTTGTGAATGGTGTAAGAAAGTAGTCATTTTATTTTTGTGCATGTGTCTGTCTAGTTTCCCCTGCACCATTTATTGGCAAGGCTATCTTTACTCCATTGTATATACTCGCCTTCTTTGTTGTAGATCAATTAACCACGTAAGTGTGGGTCTGTTTCTGAGCTCTCTATACAGTTCCATTGATCTATGTGTCTGTTTTTACACCAGTACCACGCTGTTTTGATTATTGTGGCCTTGTAGTATAGTTTGATATTAGGTAGCATGATTCCTCCAACTTTGTTCTTTTATCTCAAGATTGCTGTGGCTATTAGGGGTCTTTTGGGTTTCATATAAATTTTTGGATTATTTGTTCTTGTTCTGTGAAATACGTCATTGGTATTTTGATAAGAATTGCATTGAATTAATAGATTGCTTTGGGTAGTATGAACATTTCAACAATGTTAAATCTTCTTATCCATGAGCATAGTATATGCTTCCACTTATTTATATCTTCTTCAATTTTTTTCTTCAAGGTCTTATAATTTTCCAAGTACAGGACTTTTACCTCCTTGGTTAAATTTATTCCTAGTTTTTTTAAAATTTTTATTTGTATTATTGTATTTTTGTTACCATTTAGTCCCCTTATATTTCCCTTCCTCCCTCAAACCCCACACTGTTGTCCATGAGTTCTTTCTTCATTTTGCTCATTCCTTCCACTGCCAACCTCCCTCCCCCTTAGCTGTCATCTGCTCTCTATGAGTCAGTTCCCACTTTCCTTGTTAGTTCAGTTTGTTCATTAGATTCCCCATATGAGTGAAATCATACGGTATTTGTCTTTCTCTTACTGGCTTATTTCACTTAGCATAATGCTTTCCAGGCCTATCCATACTATCATGAAGGGTAAAATTTTCTTCATTTTTACTGCCAAGTAGTAATCCATTGTGTAAATGTCTCAGAGTTGTTTCTTTAAAATATATTTTATTGACTATGCTATTACAGTTGTCCCATTATTTTCTCCCCTTTATTCCTCTTCATTCCCTCCAGCATCCCCCCCCCACTTAGTTCATGTCCATGGGTCATACATATAAGTTCTTTGGCTTCTCCATTTCCTATACTATTCTTAACTGTCTATTTTCTACCTACCATTTATACTTCTTATTCCCTGTACCTTTTCTCCCATTCTCACCCTCCCCCTCCCTGCTAAAAACCCTCCATGTGATCTCTATTTCTGTGAATCTGTTCCTATTCTACCTGTTTACTTAGCTCATTTTTGTTTTTGTTTTTTTAGGTTTGGTTGTTGATAGTTGTGAGTTTGCTGTCATTTTACTATTCATAGTTTTGATCTTCTTTTTCTTAGATAAGTCCCTTTAACATTTTATATAATAAGGGCTTGGTAATGATGAACTCCTTTAACTTGACCTTATCTGGGAAGTACTTTATTTGCCCTTCCATTCTAAATGAAAGCTTTGCTGAATAGAGTAATCTTGGACATAGGTCCTTGTCTTTCATGACTTTGAATACTCCTTTCCAGCGCCTTCTTGCCTGGAAGTTTTCTTTTGAGAAATCAGCTGATAGTCTTATGGGAACTCCTTTGTAGATAACTGTCTGCTTTTCATTGCTGCTTTTAAGATTCTCTCCTTATATTTAATCTTGGGTAATATAATTATGACATGCCTTGGTGTGTGCTTTGTTGGGTCCAACTTCTTTGGAATCAACTTCTTTGGGACTCTGTGAGCTTCCTGGACTTCCTGGAAGTCTATTTCCTTTGGCAGATTGGGGACATTCTCCTTCATTATTTTTCCAAATAAGTTTTCCATTTCTTGCTCTTCCTCTTCTCCTTCTGGCACCCCTATGATTCGAATGTGGGAACGTTTAAAGTTGTCCCAGAGGTTCCTCAGCCTCTCCTCATCTTTTTGAATTCTTGTTTCTTCATTCTGTTCTGGTTGAATGTTTATTTCTTCATTCTGCTCCAAACCATTGATTTGAGTCCTGGTTTCCTTCCCTTCAATGTTGGCTCCCTCTACATTTTCCTTTTTTCACTTTGCATAGCCTTTACTTTTTCCTCTATTTTGCAGCCATTCTCAACCATTTCTGTGAGCATCCTGATTACCAGTGTTTTGAACTATTCATCTGATAGGTTGGCTATCTCTTCGTTGCCTAGTTAGTTGTATTTTTTTCTGGAGCTTTGATCTGATCTTTCATTTGGGCCATTTTTTTTTTTCTTGGCACACCTGTTACATAGCAAGGGGCAGAGCCGTAGGTATTCACCAGGGCAGGACAACCCACATCACTGTGTTGTGGAGATGTATATGGGGGAGGGGTCCAAGAAGGAAGAATGGCACTTGCTCTGCTCTCAGCCAGCTTTCAGTCACTTCCTCTGCTACCCACAAGAAAATTGGGCCCTTCTGGAGCTGATTCCCCAGGTGGGTGGTTTTGCATACATTCTAGGACCCTGTGGATCTCTCCAATGAGCTCTCCTGTGAGGCTGGGAGTTTCTCCTGCTGCCTCAACCCCCACAGGTTTTTTCAGTCAGAGGTCCTAGGGCTTTATTTCCCCATACTGGAACCTTGGGTTGCGTGGTCTGGTTCGCTCCTCCTGGTTTACCTGCCCACAAATGTGGGACTGCCCACTCCACCAGCCACTGCTTTACCTGCCCTGGTTCTCCAGCCGCTGCCTTGCCACAAGTCCTCTCCATCCCAGCTGCCCCCCGTCTCTGCCCCTCCTACAGGTCTGAATGAATGTTTCTTAATTCCTTAGTTGTCAGACTTCCATACAGTATGATTTCTGGCAGTCTGGTCATTTTTTGTTTTTAAATTTATTGTTGTCCTTCTTTCGGTTGTGTGAGGAAGCAAAGTGTATCTACCTATGCCTCCATCTTGGCTAGAAGTGTCTCCCCTGTAGTTATATTATCCACTCATCTACTGATGGACACTGGGCTGCTTCCATATCTTGGCAATTGTAAATAATGCTGCAATGAACATAGGCATGTTTATGTTCTTTCGAATTAGTATTTTCAGTTCCTTTGGATATATTCCCAGAAGTGGAATCTCTGGGTAAAAAAAAGATATCTGTTTTTAACTTTCTGAGGTATCTCCAAACTGCTTTCCACATGGCTACAACAATCTGCATTCCCATCAACAGTGAAAAAGCATTCCCCTTTCTCCACATCCTGGCCAGCACTTGTTGTTTGTTGGTCTATTTTGATAGCCATTCTGACAAGTGTGAGAGGTGATATCTCATTGTGGGTTAATTTACATTCCTCTGATGATTAGCTGTGTTGAGCACCTTCTCATATGTTCATTGGCCAGCTGTATGTCTTCTTTTGAGAAGTGTCTACTCAGGTCCTTTGCCCATTTTTTAAATTGGGTTGTTTGTTTTTATGGTATTGAGTTTTGTAAGTTCTTCATAAATTTTGGATATTAATCTCTTATTAGATGTATCAGTGAATATGTTCTCCCATTCAGTGGGTTGTCCTTTTATTTTGTTGATGGTTTCCTTTTCCGTGCAAAAACTTTTAGTTTTATGCAGTCCCATTTGTTTATTTTTTCTTACATTTCCCCTGTCTGGGGAGATATAGCTAAAAAATTATATTGCTATAAGTGATAGCCAAGGTTTTGCTGCCTGTGTTTTCGTCTACAATTTGTATGGTTTTAGGTCTAACATTTAAGTCTTTAATCCATTTTGAATTTATTCTTGTGTGTGGTGTAAGATGGTGGTCTGTTTTCATTTTTCTGCACGTACTTGTCCAATTTTCCCTATACCATTTATTGAATAAAGTATCTTTAGCTCATTGTATGTATTTGCTTTCTCTGTCAAATATATTTTTAAAGATTTTATTTATTTATTTTTTAGAGAGGGGAAGGGAAGGAGAGAGGAGGAGGAACATCAATGTGTGGTTGCCTCTCACACACCCCCTACTGGGGACCTGCCCCACAGCCCAGGCATGTGCCCTAGACTGGGAATCCAACCAGCAACTCTTTGATTTGTAGGCCTGCACTGAACCACTGAGCCACACCAGCCAGGCCTTTCTTTCAAATATTAATCGACTATAAAGGTGTGGGGTTATGTCTGGGCTAGTTTGTTTATTTGTTTGTTTGATGCAATTGTAAATGAGATTGTTTGGGTTTTTTTAGTTTCCCTTTCTGATAATTCATTAATGTTGTATAAAAATGCAACTGATTTCTGAATAGTAATTTTGTATTCTACTACTGTACTGAATTTATTTATTAGTTTTCATAGTTTTAGGTGGAATCTTTAGGGCTCTCCGTATATCGTATCATAATATTCCAAATAATGACAGTGTTACTTCTTCCTTTCCAATTCCAATTCCTTTTGTTACGTTGTCTTGTCTCATTGCTATGGCTAGAACTTTCAATGCTATGTTGCTGTGTTCCTCATCTTAAAGAAAATGTTTCAGCTTTTCTTTAATACGATGTTAACTCCAGGCAGACAGAACCAAGGAAGTGTGTGCCTGGTTCTTATCTGAGGAATCTATAGGATCATGTAAAAAAATTCAAAAGGGAAAAATCTCATCCCATAAAAGTCTGCAGTGTATGATCATATGTCATCAGCTTCTTATGTCATTGTCTTCCATATCACTAAGGGATTTTTTTTCATGAACTCTCTTTCAACAAATGTTTGTTCCAGGCCTAAAGCCTAATAAGAGTTTCAGGAATTAGTAGATTAATATATGTTTTGGAGGTAGGCTCTAGAGGACTAAAATGAAGAATTAGGAGGGGGCAGGGGTAGAGCAAGTCATAGAAAGTAATCAAGGACAACT
>VMDR010027362.1:0-13605 GCA_007922815.1 Macrotus californicus | reverse complement strand
CCTAGTTGTGTTGTTATAAAGTACCACAAACTGGTTGGCTAAAAAAAACACAGAAATTTACTTTCCCACAGCTCTGGAAATTAGAAGTCCAAAAAGGTATCAATAGGGACATGCTACATCTGAAAAAGTAGGGTGGAATATGTCCTTGCTTTTCCCTAGTTTCTGGGGCTGTCAATCCTCGGTGTCCCTTAGCTTGCACTGAGCTTGTGATCTCTGTGATCACATGGTGTTTTCTCCAGGTTTTCCTATGTTTATTATTTATTTTTAAATATGTTCTCAAATTTTCAAGTACACTTGACATGCCGTAGTATATTAGTTTTGAGTGTACACAACAGCAATTAGACATTTATATAACGTATGAAGTGACCACCTTGACAAATCTAGTACCCATCTGACACCATACACAGTGATGAGAACAGTAACTGTATTCCAAGGTTGTTCTGTGTCTTCTTATACTGTGTTCCTCTGTGAGAACACCAGTCCTGCTGGATCAGGGCCCATGCTCCCAGTATAGCTCCACCACGACTAATCACATCTGAATGATTCTGTTTCCAAATAAGGCCATATTCTGAGATCCTAGAAGGTTGGATTTGAACGTATCTATTTAGAGAACATAATTAAATCTGTAACAGACACCATGCCTTTCCTTTGTGGTTATTAAAAATGTTATGTTCAGCTATTTGATAAAGAATTGTGTGAGTACAATATAATTTTGGGGTAGGGATCAATAAGATTTACAAATTTTAATTCAGATTTTTTATGTTTTAGTTTTAGCTTTCTAAAAAATATATTAAAGTATGTTTAGCATACAATATACATTGGTATCAGATGTATAGCATAGTGATTCAACGTGTCTGTACCTTATGACGGGATTGCCACAATAAGTGTCGTAACCAACTGTCACCATACAAAGTTACTACTATTATTGACGGATTTCCCTGTGCTGTACACTGGGTTTAGCTTTGACTTTGACATCATACACAGGGATTCTGATCTGCTTATTTGGGATGGAACTTGTTGCATTTTAAGAGTGCTCCAGGGGTTTCCAAGGCACACTGAGGGTTGGTGACAACTCTCCGCAGAGGAAGGACACCGAGTGGATGTGTGTAAGTGAACCAGGGACCCTGTGTGACAGCTCGGTTCCACAGTTACATTCTTAGACTCAGAGCGTTTCTTTTCAGGCCAAGGTATGTCTTTGATCACAGTGCTAATATTCGCTATATTATTTTAGTTTAACTCTCACATAATATAAACATCAAGCAAAATGAAAATTTTAACATCTCTCATAAGTCAAGAGATGTTTTTCCCTCTTTACTAATAAGTGGAGCTCAACATTTAAAAAGCACTTTTAGTTAGTACAAGAGACATTTCTACTGCAATGTGACAAAAGGATCACTCATGGAAGCTGACCTGCAAATTACCTTAGTTGGTCTTTTGCAAAAATTTTCTAAACACCTATATCTCTCAGTTGCAGTTTTGATACATTTCACAGCTACTGTGTGAGGAAGAGTTCGCAAGACCCCGAGACTACAGTAAGGAGCGAGTACACATCAGATAGTTTACTGTAGCCTATACCTCTCATATAAAGCTGTACTATAAACTTCTAAATATAATAAATTGGCTTTAAATATTTATACAATGTTTGATTTCAAAACCCAGTAAATTAAACTATATAAGACTGTGACTAATGAATATTTATGTCTAGGACTTTTCAGGGTAGAGGATTTTCTACACACAGTCCACTCTGCCAGGTATTGTTTTCAATAATGTTCTGGTGTATCATCCTCACCCTCTTCCACACCGGCTTCTTCACTTCACCTTGAATCTGTTTACTGCAGTTACTGTGTTTTTATGAATTTTTTCACAAAGTAAAACACAAATTATGAACCAGACTCTCATTGGAAAAAGATACTCCAATACTTAATCATGAACAATTTTAACACTGAGAGAAACATAGTAGCATTTGTTTCCAGAAATTACAGAAACACAAAAGCAGCAAAAAAAGTGTTGAACTTGCCTTTTCTATGGCCGTCCGAGTTTGGCAGTGACAGGCTTGGATTCCATCTCCCTGACTTGCATCCCCCACAGGCTGTCTGTGGTGTCTAGTCCGTAGAAAGTAGAGATTGGAGTGATCTGGATCCAGCTCATTTCTTGTTTTCATTAACACCTCATCTGAAATAAGGTTAAAGAGATATTCTACTGTGAAGCATATAACTTGGCAACATCTGAGAATGTGGACATCTTTCGAGAGATTTGGAGTAAAATATTCATGGTCTGACTCAGATTTGAGCACAATAATATTCTTAAAATAGTCAGCAAACAATAAGAAACACATTCGTTGTGGCCTTTCCCTTCCCATTTGCTATTCTTCCCAACCTTGCAATCCCTTGGAGATTGACTTACAATCATTGCGTTCTATACACATTCATCTCTGCGAGACCCATACATTTCATAGATCATATACTGTCTTTTCCCAAACAGAGCTGGGCAGAGCCCAGTGCTCCCTTTTAGGTTCATGAACTTCTTCAGACTGTTTGGCCTCTATTTGTACAATTTCTACTTGAAAGGTAGTTGGGCAACATTTTATCATTTCCTGCAGTTCAGCAAGGTAGCCTGCAGGTATTCCAATGTATCCGCATGTCTTTCTAAAGGAGTTTCACAAAACCAAAGAAATGTCTTCCTTTAAACAGTTGATTCTTTCTCTAATTCTTGACTTTCTCCCCAAGCGTGACTTCTCATTTTCTGTAGCATCTTCCATCTGTGTTACTGACAAAGGAAATGCACACACATGTGCCTGGTCTGGAGGTTTATTTGAACTTGCAACATTAGAGCTATCTCCGTCATCATTACCTTTGAAGCCAAACTAAAATGATGTCCTGTAACTATGAGTCTGTGATTGTGTGAGAACAGGATGTATCAGCCTGCCAGCACTGATTATAAATCGTTTTGTAATTGTGCTTATGTTTGTACTTGAGTTTGAAAGAGTGTTGGGGGTTAGGGAGAGCAGAGCAGGGGGCATCCAAGATTAGGGCTGTCATGTAGCCAGAATGGGCCTGCATGTCAACTCCCTGTGAGAACTCTACCACAGGCTGACGTTGAGCCTCCCAGGGTGGTGGGTGCTTTGCCCTAACGCTGGTGCTCCTGTATGCTCCCCTTTACCTTCCACAGTGAGTTTCTCTCAATTAACCCTGTGCTTGTACAAGCATGTCTTGGTGACTGCTTCTCAGAAGTCCAAACTGACACAATGAGGGTGCAAGATTTATGTACAATGCCACTTTCTCAGAATCTTTGCTGTTACTACAATGTACAATGTATGCAAATTAAAAAACATGATGACAAAATAGGGTTTATTTCAAGAATACAAGAAAACTACCAATGTAATCCATATCAGCAACAAAATGTGTTACAAGCTGCTCGCATCAATAGATGCTGAAAATGCATTAGATGACACTTTGAAGCCATTTCTAATAAAGATACGGAATGGAAAGAGGTTACAGAAATATAACAAAATCTATTTAATTCAAAGACCACAGCAAAGCACTGAAAGGGGTCCTATGAAAATATAAACTGGCCATAGAGGTCCAATATGACTATTTGTATTTGCAAGTCCTTCAGGAGTGGCTGACAGGAGACGTCTGCAGGGGTGGCTAAGTTCTATAATGTATGGTATTGACTTTCAGTATGACACGGTAATTGTGTAGGTTCTCACCATACTTATCTTCTAGAAATCACATGAAGCAATAAGAAAGATGAAGAGAATTGCGTTCTCCATGTTCAGTGAAACTTGGAGTCAGATGCGGTTTACAGATTCTGGTGTATCAAGGTTACTAAAATCTGGAAATCTAGACAGGTATCAGGCAAGGACAATCGTGAAGGTTATTTACTTGGCTCTGAGATGGCAGATCCCAGGATGTACTGCAAAAATATACTTCCCACAGTTAAAGAAGTCATCCCGGGGGGTAAACACTGTATCTCTTATTTCCAATAACCAGATGTGTAACGTGAATGGCTTGCTACCAGGTAGAATATGTTCCTGTGGAGACAGAGAGGAGAGGCATGGGGAGTGGGAGGGACCAGGAACCTCAGCAGATAAGGATTTCTAATGCCAGGACAGTGCATGGCCTGAGTTTAGTATGCTTACCATGAAATGAAGAATTCTGTTTTGCAGTGATTTTTGATAAAACCGAGAAGTTCAGGGTTGTCAGCAAAAGTATTCCAGGTTTAACTTTGTACAAGGAAACACCAGAGATGGGTTTTCAAAGAGCACAGAGAAGATTTGTTAGTTAGAAGTTGCCTAGAGGTCAGAAGAATAATTAAGAGATTTGGACTTTGACCTCTCCATTCCCAACAGGAAATCCCTGCAAACAGTCTAATAAAAACCAATATATTTAGTAATGAGTAACAGTATAAGAAATATTATACTCTGGTTATTGTACTATTATTAGAATGATTTAGAGAAGCAGAACAAAACTTGTATATTGGCTAAGAATTATTTAAATAGAAAAGACTTTTCAGAGCAAGCGGGAAGCAAATATTCCGTTACGGCCTAGGAAATACAAACACACACCCACTAAAGTTTGCAATGACTTACACGAAGGGAAATCACAAAGCAGACGTATAAAAAGTCGGGGGAGAAACAATAAAAACTATGAAGGCATGAAACACAAACTTAAATGAATGAGAGATAAAGCCATCAGACAAAGATGAAATTAGAAGAGATGCCAAGGGATGGCCATAGAAGAAACACAGTAGTGACTTGGAGAATAGAAATGAGAAAATTGATGCAAAAACAGTCAAAATTAATTTGGAAAATATTTAAATGGAAATACATTTTTAAGAGGCTTGGGGGAAAACATATTTTATATTTTGTTGGTTGCAGTACAGATTGATATAATACCTATGGAGAGTAGTATCACATATATATAATATCTACCAAATTACAAAGAGTTAGATTTTAAGTAAAACATTTTTGCTTCAAAGAATCCATCATACAGCTGTACCTGCATGACTGTTGTTCTTTAAAGCCTTGTTTATAATGGTAAAGCAGTGAGACCAAAAAGATGAAATGGATTAAACAAAGTTTTATGCACCCAAACAGTGCAAAAATTCTTTAGTTCTCTAAAGAATTGACAAATTCTCTATGGCCTGAAATATAAATAGTTTACATATATTTTTAAAGGTTTTATTTATTTACTTTTAGAGAGAGGAAGAGAGGGAGAAAGAGGGAGAGAAACATCAATGTGTGGTTGCCTGTTACTCACCCCCTACCGGGGACCTGGCCCACAACCCAGGCATGTGCCCTGACTAGGCATGAAACTGGTGGCAACCCTTTGGTTCCCAGGCCAGAGCTCAATCCACTGAGCCACACCAGCCAGGGCTATTTTATGTACATTTTTAAGTGAAAGAAAAAGTGATGTCTGTACATATAATTATCTTTGTTAGAAAATAGGGAGGGGATCAGAATCCCCATACTTGCTGACTTGTACATACATAAAGCAACTGTAGACAGAGTGATATGAATCCATGAGAACATGGGGTAGGACAGTCGAGTAGATGTGATAAAATAAATATTCATTATTTATCATTTTAACTCCTAATTTTGATTTATGTGATGGCATTATATGATTTAAAAGAAGCTAATGAATTACAAAGCTAATAAAATACAAAAGTGGTAGCTTAAGCAATGGGATGACATCATCTGAATTATGAATACAAATTGACTGCAATGAATCTGGAATACAGTGCATGAATTTGGGATACATTTTTAGTGAAAAGCCAGAGGAAATCTGGATGATTTCATTCATATATTCCTTTAGCAAATATTTACTGAGTGCATGTCAAGACTGTTTAAAGGTTTTGGTCATTAAATGTCAGCAGTAATGTGAAAAGGAAAAAAAAATCAAGGGTGACTTTAAAGATATTAATGTAGACCTAAAAAATGGAAGTGTCATATGCTGATGATGGTTATAAGAAGAAACTGAAGGAAGGCTTTCCAATTTGAATATTTACTTTAGTGATGTCTTGTTGGCCTTTAGGGATGTCTTTTTGGCATTTAGGCATTTTTGGCATTTAAGTAAAAATTTGTATATATTAGTACCTGATAATTTTTTCATTTTTTTAATCTAATTGTCCCCAGAAGCATGGTGAGACATACTACGCTTCTCTACAGGAAACCACAATGTTTTAAAAGGGTAGCTCTACTATTAATTGAACTATAAATGTAATTCAACCCTAATTAAAATCCTAGAGCGTTTTTTAATGGAACTTTAAAAGTTTATTCCAAACTTAATGTATAAACAAAAATGTATAAAAATAGAGAAGAAATTATAACAAATCAAATTAGAATCATCATAACAGATATCAAAATGCATGAAAGTGTCTTTACTCTGATAATACACATTGCACTGAGAGAGTGATACAGAACTGATCCAAAAGTTATTGCATTGTAATGTCACTTCCCAATCCTTTGTCACAGAGTGAATTTCGAGGGAATCGGGCTGTGAGCAGTCTAAGCAGTTCATCTTTGCTCCGGAACCATTTCTTCCTCCTTGTTGGGTAAAAGAGACTTTTCTGGAAAAATCCTCAGAATACCCAGCGTCCTTGCAGTCTATATCTCAGTTCGGCCGGTGCTGTGTGCGGCGTCAGGGGCGGAACTCTGACTTGGCGCCTGGTCACTCTGCGCCAGAGTGCCAGCATTAGATATGGATGCCAGAATCCCAGCCTGTCGCTGCTTCCAGGTGCTGGGGGTGGACACGTGCAGAACGGATTCCAAACGATGTGTGATGCATCTGCTCCATGGTTCACCTTTTGTCTCCTGATTGCACCGCCTAGTTTAGAAGGTCTCAGTTATCTTGCCAACTCATTCACTGTCTGGTCCTTTCTGCCATACATTTTATCAAAATTCTTGAAGAGTTCTAGTATGGACATGAAATTCTTCAGTAAACCATATAGATCTTGCTAGTACACTACTTTTAAAGTCATCTTAACCACTTTTTAAAAGTCTGAGGAGACTTTTCTGTTCCCATTACCTTTTCAATGGCATTTCCTCTTTATATCTTAAATAAATAAATAAATTGAAACAAAACAAAAACGCACAAAACACCCAAATCTTATCGTTTTCTCTGATTTTTATTATGCTACTTTGATTCCTTTGAAATAGTGTGCACAGCAATTCACATAGATAAGTAAATTGGAAAATTGTCCTTGATACTAGTTTTTTCATATACAATAGGACTCAAAATGTTTAGTTGATTACAGATCATAGAATATACACAGAATATACATAACTTTAGTGAGCATACTAATGAATTAGTGTAAATTAGACATCTATTTCATGTCTTACAATGTAGAAATATAGCACTACCAGTAGCTCTCCAGGATCCCCAAGTTCCCTTGTCCCCTTGTGAAATCCTGATCTCCTAACTTTGGATTTTATTGTAATCATTTTCTCACATACTGTTATCTTCTCCCTATGTGTCTCCAGTTATGATTTTTGGGTCAATTTTTGTACTTTGGATCAATGGAAGTGAACATTACATTTCTTATAATGTGGATCTGTGAAGATCTATGAAAAAGAGGCAGCAGGTAGGTGCGTATTCACTTTGTGCCTGAGATTCTTTGGGATTTGAATCTGTCATACATCCCAGGAGCAGATATTAAAAGTTCCTTGAAAGTTCCTCTGCTTTCATCTTCCTTCATCAGAGTGTCTTTGAGTAATCTAACCATCATTTTCCCATTTCTACAGGAAGCTCCCAAGTGAAGAGCTTTTCACTTTCTGGAAGACATTCCATTTAGGTTTCCTTGAGTCCTCACATTTCTCACCATATTTAAGAAAACTACAATTTTACAGTTTATTCAGATTGTTTTGTTTGATAGTGTGAATACACAGTCTTTTTCAAATTTCTGTAGCCAAACTGGAAGCCGAGCATATTCTCAGTTATTTTAAATTTAGTTTATTTGTTGTTATGTTTGCATCTTTACAATGTTTTTTTTTTAGAATTCACTAGACAGAGTCAACTGTAAGTGAGCTGGATATATTCACAATATTTTTCAGTGTGAGTACCTACATTGAAATGCCATTTCTAACACTAACTTCTTAGGGGTGTTTGTGATTGCAAACATTTTAGCACAGTGATGGGCGGAAAACATGATGGTCCTATCAAGAGCAGTAGGCTGTCTTCATGATTCAGCACTTCAACCACAATGTTCTTTTCCAACCACAACGATGTATGCTTGGGGAGAGATAAGTTCTCTCCCCAGACTGAGTCCCAAAGAGACATCTGCTTCCACACCTTGGGATCATGACGCAGAGGCGATGGTTGCATTCTACAGCTGTGCCTCTGCAGAATATTTTAGGCCACTTAATCTTGTATTATCCGATCTTAATCTCTAATTTGTCCAACCTAGAATGTCTACCTAACCCCCTTCCTAGTCTGTCTTGTTCCACTGCTTTCTATATCGGGTATCTTTCCACAAACATACTGAACAACCTAAACCAGTACTCCCATCATTTTAATTTTCTTAAAGAAGTCAATGTTCATAAAGATGCCAATCACTTCACAACACCCTGTGATGGGAATAACATCATCATCACCTCTATTTTACAGGTGAGAAAGTAGCATAGAGAGACAAGATCTTCTCCAAGGTCAAAAAACACATATTTGTTGAGTCCTCTTTAAAACCGAAAAATTTAACCAATATACTACTCTACCTCAGTCGATAGAAATATTTAGAAACATTAATATAAATGGTGTGTCTAATTTAATTATTCAAAATAAATGGTAAAGTTTGTCTTTGCTTTGTTTGCTTCATTATAAAATTCCAACTTTAGGAAAGTTTAGACTAATTTTTGCTTGGTATCTTAATTGGAGACCTTGCATTTTACTTGCTGTGAATATTTATCTTTGGAAGTCAAAGGCAGAATCAATTCAATATTATTATCTATACACTAATGCAAACCGAGTCTTAAAGCATCTAGATCTGAAAAGGGTACTTTTTCCATGTTGAAAGTGGCAGGTGTGGAGGGATAGAGATAAATTTAGTAGCCAAAATTATACTCAATGCGTGTTCAACACACTCCTGACCTAGGTCATTTTGATGGTAACAATCATAAATAACATGTACTCTACACTTAAGTGCCAGGTGTTATCCTAGTTTTTGATGACTTCCAAGTTCAATATTATTCAATATTGGAGAGGCTCTCTTAGGATATACTATGGAAAGACACTGTTTTTCTATTCTAGCCTCTAGTTATAAAAGGATAAAATATATGAATAATAAATCATCTAAAATTAAAAACCATCTCATGAATACGTGTGCTATGCAGCAATAGATAAACCAATGCAATTCATTGAACTTTCCGGAGATGTGGACCTGTGGAGATCACACGCAGGGCTAGTTGCTGAATGCAGGGGCTTTTCCTTTGAGGAAGGCAAGATGAATTTGCAGAAAAAGCACATTTTGAGCTGCAAGGCCCTTCCTTTGATACCTAATTCACAGATTCTCCCAGTGTTTAGCCCAGTACCCTGTATCTAATAGCCATTCAATCAAATATATTGAATTGATAAATAAAATTAGTCCTAGGATACACAGTAAAATTTGATTGCTAATATAAAACTAAAAACTAAAAACTAGGTCTGTTGAACTAGGCGTGTTACAGAGTAGAAATGTGTAACTATAGAGTTTGCAGTTATAAAATTGGCACACTAATCCCAACCCTTTACCAACTCTAAATTAAACAAGTGTAAGTAATTAACCTCTGTATGACCAAGTTCGCTCATCTGTAAAACAGATGTGATCATTATTATCACCTACCTTATGGACGTAGGGTGAGAACTAATGAGGTGATTTCTAAAGGTAAGTGCCTTGAAAGGTTGTCGTATATTTATAACATCTTATTGTTCTAGGCTATGTGTTTTATTTTCACAACATTCAAAAATCTAAGTGATTTACACCATGATTTCTTTTTTAAAACGTGTCCCTAACAGAGACCTAGTTGAACAACAATTAAAATATAGCAATAATTAAAATACTAATATTTTGCAGTGTTTTGTATGTCTATTTTAACTGAGTATTCTTTGGGGAAAGTCATCTGGTTTTCTAAAACTTCAACATTTCAACATTTTCGCATTCTGTTTTGACCCGATAGCTAGACTCCAAAGGCTATCTTCCTTACTGTGGCTTTACTGTCAAGTAATGGAGTCAAGCTGCATCAGTCCTTGGGTTTTGCTCATCTCCTTCAGAGCCTGGATGGCTACTCTGGGTCTTTCATCTTTCCACATAAACTTCAGAATCAGTTTGCTGTTATCCACTGTACAAGAGGCTGGTTTTTAGTGTGATTTCACTGAATCTGTAAGTCAACATTGGGAAGAAATGGTGTCTTGACAGTATTAAGTGTTTTTGCCCATATGTTTATGTTTTACCATTTATCTAGAGTTGCTTTTATTTCTCTCATCAAAACTTTACTGTTTTTATAGTTAATATATATGTAATGAATTTGGGGGCTGCTAATGTAACATTATTATGCTTTTTTTTTTAATTTAAAATCCCATCTGTCCATTGCTGGCCCACGGGAAAGAAATTCACTTTCGGTGTATGAAAGTATCCTACGACCTTGCCAGAATTGCCTTTTACTTCCAGGAGTTTTGGGGTCATTCTTGTTTATTCTTTGGGATTTTCCACACAGACAACCATGTCATCTGCAATCACAAAAACTTTAATTTCCTTCTTTCGGTCTGTATACATAGACTGCTACTCTGAAAAAATTGTAGATTATTTCAACAGCACAAATGCAGTTTAAAGAATGTACTAACACTGTTTCACCGAGAAATTGTTTCTCGTTGGTGGCAGCCCATGGCTAGTGCTGCCATTGGTTAGAAATGCCTGGGGCACTCAGGAGGACCAGGAGGACTGCAGGGAGCCCTGCAGACATTCCTGACCATGCTAGTGAACTTTGTAGCTGACTGTTTTTCAATATGACTGCAAGGCGCACCTCAGCAACAACCACTGGGGAACTTAAGAGTAAAAGACGGCTTTTGCTCACAGGCTGCAGAGAGTACATGGCATGCCCAAGGGTCACACAACAAGGTCTAGGGCAAGGAAAGAAAGAGAAAGTAGCCTGGACCTGGGGTTCGGCCGTTGTTGGGGTTAAGGGGGAGGTGCCTGCAGTTTCGTAGGTTCATTCTACTAGTGACTTTAAAACATAAGAGCGGGAATAAAAATGTGGGAGAGGAAAAGCCGGTGGTCAGTTATTTAAGTCACTTTCTGAAAGGGGGACATCAGGGCCCAGGAAGCATGGCTTTTCATCTGGCTGCTGCCTGGCAATGAGTTTATTCCAGATGCACGTCTTTGAGTGGGTGTCTTGCCTCAGGGAATCAAAAGCTTAATGTCAGGCACTTACAAATACAAAAAAAAAAAAAAAGAAAGAAAGTCAGGTACTTTACCCTACAGAAAATCAAACACTTCAGTTAGGCTATATAAAAAAAATTGAAATTATTACTGAACATCTTAAGTCATGCTGAATGGCATTTTATTCTTTCCATTTAAGAGACACAAACTGCTTTTGTTCTCAAAATTTTAACCACCAGATCAATACATATGTGCATCACTTTTATTTTTAGGTTTTCCATTGCTTTAGTTGGTTCAGGCCACTATCACAAAGCACTGCAGACTACGTGGCTTATAAACAATGGAATTCTTTCTCACAGTTCTGGAGATGGAAGTTCAAGATCAGGACGCCTGCAAGGCTGGGTTCAGTGAGAGCCCTCCCCTGGGGACCCGTGGTCTTATCACATCTTCTCATAGCAGAAAGAGGAGGAGCGATTTGGAGTCCCTTTTATAAGGAAATTAATCCCATTTATGAGGGTTCCACCTCATGGCCTGTTTACACCTCCCCCCAAAGTGCTCTGCTTCCTAAAACCAATATATTTGTGTTAGAATTTCAACATATATATTTTGAGGGGACACAAACATTCACTTTGTAACACCCATATTCTTCCATATTTTCAAATCTAAACACATTTGGCAGTTAAAAAATGTATTGTTCACTGTGAGAGAAAATCCATGAATAAAAATGTGAGATATATAGTAATTTTTATGTTTAAATAGCTTGCTCTGCAGATGTGATATGCAAAGGTGACCTTTTAGTGAGTTGTATTTATTAAAGTGGTTGTGTGGTAAAATAATAGCCATTTTCCATGTATCAACTACTGTGAAGTAATCCTTTTCTGCATTTTAATTTTGGAAATTTTAAGCTGTAGTGTTATATATTCATTTTCCCCCAAATTTGGGATAATGTAGAGGTCATCTCTTATGAAAGCTGGCAACATTGCAATTCTATTTTACTAGGTATAATAAAACTGAGAAAAGTGGTAGAGAATAACTATTGTTGTACCAGACAAAAACCTTTCTAATTTGTATACTGGGCAAGGACAGGTGTAAGAAAACTCCAATCACAAGCAAAAGTATCTGTAAATACCTCTTGTTGACCGATGCATATCAAGTAAAACAAATTGGAGCAAATAACAGCAAAAAGGAAAATTAGTGTGACATATGAGAGAGAGGAAAAAAGTGTAGGGGGGTGTATTAAGTAGGTTTTACCTTTTCCTGAAGGTCACTGTGAAGAATTCCAGCATTCTAAGCTTCAAGGTTGATATTTTCATGTAATATGAAAATTCAAGTGGGACATAAACAGATTTCAGCTTTGTAAACATCGTTCTGTTGTCAGTGAGGAGTGAATTGGAGAGAGGTGAAAAATGAATTTGTGTGCATCAACTCGGGTCATCCAAGGTCAGAGGCATGCCATAAGACAAGATGGTAATTTGGTTTAGGGTTGTGATGACTGGAAGGGAGAAGGGAGACCCAGAAAAGATACTTAGAGGATTAAGATTACAAGGTATGAAGATGAAAAACTGAATATGAGGAAGAAAAGACAATGGTGTAGAGAAAGAATTCTTGGTTTGATTTAAATGACTCAAGTCAATCAGCATTAGCAGAGGCTTATTTTAGAGAACTCTGTGAGATTTTAAGGTCTTATAAAATATTTATGAACATTTTTCACCTAAGAGGTTGAATATAGGGGCTTAGAGCCTGGAGGAGAAGCTTGAATGGAAAGGCAATAGGGCTGCGATGCCTGTATGTGTAGGTGGCTGTCGGAGCCAGGGGTATAGTTAACATCATCTGTGAGAAGGAAGACAGAGCGAAAAGAGAACTGCCATTAGGCCCTTAGAACACGAACATTTATCTGACAGACTGAATAAGTCTAAGAAGGAAGCTGAGAAAGAGGACGGGTTAGCAAGGGTGTGGGGGGGGCAACTCCGATGGTTGCAGCATCAAAGAAAACAAGCAAAGGCAGCAGGTCAAAGCCGAGCGGTGACTAAGAGTGCTGGCTGACGTTCAGAGGTGTAATAGGAATAGAGCGGAAAATCTCGTAAGGTCTTTCAATTTGAGCACAATTGCTCAGAGAGCTCTTTTATGAGAATTTTTTAGATTAAATTCAGATTGCCATGGCAGATTCACAGGGAAGAGTTTAAGTAAGAAAAGGGAGAGAGGGTATGGAGAAATAACATCATTAAGAAAATACTTTTTTTGTCATGAACCAGCCAAAGA
>VMDR010027361.1:0-13606 GCA_007922815.1 Macrotus californicus | reverse complement strand
ACATTTGCCTTCATTTCCCTTATGGTCGCCTTCATTTGTTTATCTAATTTGTGACCAAATTCAACCAAGTCTGTGAGCATCCTGATTACCAGTGTTTTGAACTGTGCATCTGATAGGTTGGCTATTTCTTGGTCACTTAGTTCTATTTTTTCTGGAGCTTTGATCTGATCTCTCATTTGGGCCATTTTTGTTGTCTTGGTGAGCCTGTTATGTAGTAAGGGGCGGAGCCTTAGGTGTTCACCAGGGCGGGGCAACCCACGCTGCTGCGTTGTGAAGCTGTTTGTGGGGGAGGGGTCCGAGAGGGAACAATGGCGCCTGCTCCGCTCTCTGCAGGTTTTCAGTGACTTCCCACGTGACCCACTCCAATTGGGCCCTCTGGTGCTGATTCTGGTGCTGCTTCCCTGGTGGGAGGGCTGTGTATGCTCTAGGACCCTGTGGGTCTCTCCAAGGAGCTCTCCAGTGAGGCCGGGAGTTTCTCCCGCTGCCACCTCCTCCACCCCCACAGGAGCTTTCAATCAGAGGCTCTGAGGCTTTGTTTCCCTGAGCTGGAACTCTGGGTTGTGGGGTCTGTCTCGCTCCCCAGTTGTTCCTCCCAGTTTATCCTCACAAGGGAGTGGGACTCCCGGTCCGCAGCCGTCAACTCTCCCGGCTAGCCGCGCCTTTTTCCGGTCCGCCAGCCGCCGCCCCGCGCGAGTCCTCTCTGGCCCGTCTCACCCCTCCTACCGGTCTGGATGAAAGTTTCTCCTTTAGTTCCTTGGTTGTCGGACTTCCATACGGTTCGATTTTCTGTCAGTTCTGGTTGTTTTTTGTTTTAAAATTTGTTGTTGTCCTTCTTTTGGTTGTACGAGGAGGCACAGTGTGTCTACCTATGCCTCCATCTTGGCCGGACCCCTCTTTACTTATTCTTAAAAGAAACAGAAACACACAAAACCACCTTGTATAAATTAAAATGTGTGCTTATTATGAAAACTGGTAAAATACAGAAAAGCAATAGAAAAGAGTCTATCATCCATCTCATCACAAAATAATAGTCATTGTTATCTCATTCTTATATATTATTTTCATTGTTGAAATCACATTGTGCCTACAGTTGTTCATCTTATGGTGGTAAAATATACCAAACATAAAATTTACTATTTTAAAGTGTGCAGTTCACTGGCATTAAGTATGTCCACATGGTTGTGCAATCACCACCACCACCCGTCTTAGAATTTCCATCTTCCCAGACTGAAACTCTGTGCTCATTACACAATAGTGCTCTATTTCCCCTCCCCACAGATTATTTTTATCTGGGGTTGTAGCAAAGTGGAATCGGCTTTCTTCGGAATCCTCACTTAGTCCACATGAGCATTTCCATTTATTTTCTAGGGGTTTCGAGGATCCCATGGTAGATGCAGTGCTTCCTAGGGTCCTGGTGCTGTCAGCTGATTATCAGGGCAAGTTCCAGGTGAACGATATTTCTGCAGTCTCACTTTGTGCTGCACTTCCCTGTGCCAGAACCCACATGTGTGTAGGGCCCATGAAAATATTTTAATTTCTATTAAGATCCAGAGAAAATGAACTTATAAGTCAAAGAAAATGTTTTAATATATAACATTAGTATATTTGTCTTTAAATAAATAAACAGCATTATATAATATAATTTAAAGTGTATTTTTTTATGGAGGAAGAGGCTCATGAAGTAAAAAGTGCCTTCATAATACAGTAAAAAGCTCTCAAGTTACAAACAAAAAAAAAACAGGGAGGAAGAATCACTGAAGTTTTTTTTGTTTGTTTGTTTTTAATTATTTTATTGTTGTTCAGTTACAGTTGTCTGCATTTTCTCCCCACCACTCCCCCGCCACCTCAGCCAAACCCACCTCCCTCCCTGGCTCCCACCCTCCCCCTTGATTTTAACACAGGTGATTTATCCTTTGGTCAGTTTCCACCTCTTAATTTCTCTTTCCTAAGCATAAGTAAAGAAATCTTTCAAAATCTTAACTACATATAGTTAAGCAGGAATACATCTTAAAATTTCCAATTTTGGGTTAGGTCTTTAATTCCTTGGATGTTTGAAGTTTTAGCTCCCCATTGCTCTCACATATCTCAGTATCACAATGAGATATGTTTCCTAGAATGATTTTTTGATTTGAAATAAATCCAGATGTAAACTAAAAACAGGCCAGTCTGAGAACTACACAGCATTGATTTTATGTGTTTGAAGAGAATTCCAGAAAGCAGTGTGGCCAGGAACACAGGTGTGAGACTTAAGAAATGTAGGGCAGGGGTCCCTGTCACCTGGGTCTTCTGTTTTCTTAGTTTTGGTCACTTAAAGATTCATGATATCATTTTTCTGAGGGAAGGTACTATAAATCATTCCAATTCCATTCTATAGCACTTAATACCATTCTGAGCTTATAATAAGCACCTATCAGGAACAATTTTGGCTTGATGAGATATGCATTTAGAATTACTCAAATTAGAGGTATCAATGGCAGAAATTGGAATTCTATTATGTAATTCTAAGTTATTTGACTTAAATTCTAAGTTATTCGACTTAAATTTAAAAGGATGATTTTCCTCAGGAAGGGGAGGGTTAGGTAAGGGAGGAAGAATCCTATCATTCATGAACTTCTCTGGGAAAACGAATTTTTGAAGACAGTCTATCTTTGAAAGAAACACCAAGTCATCTTTTCTGTACTTTCCACTGTCTTACTCTTTTCCTCTAGCAATCAGAAAAGATTATGTTTTTTGAAAGTACTGAATGCTGTCAAGTTAAAATATAAGCTTTGGCCAGTCAGAGCTCCAAGCTGCCTCCAGGCGCCTGGAAGGGTAGCCTTGCAATTAGAAAGGCTCAGATAGAGATGATTCACCCCATGTAGCAGTATGACCTCTCCCTCCAAGCCCTGTCCAACTAGATATTGAGAAACAGGTCCACCAAGAGAGAAGGGAATAAACATGTTTGATCGGATTGCCCTGGGAAAAATCATTTTAATTTCTTGCTTGTCTTCTTAACAGTTCTCCAAAGCTTCGTACTTTGGCCAGAGGTTTGTCTCCTGCATACCTGAGATTTGGTGGCACTAAGACAGACTTTCTCATTTTTGATCCCAAGAAGGAGCCAAGCTTTGAAGAGAGAAGTTACTGGCAATCTCAATTCAACCAAGGTAAACCTTTTTAAAGAGTAACCATCTATTTTCATTAGCTTGAGTAAGTCCTGGACATTTAATAAGAGAGTAAGGGCTCCTGACTGACCTATGGAGGCACCTACACAAAAGAAGGAAGCAGTGGGCAGGTTTCCTCCTCCTGATGTTTTCATGAAATGTGACATCTCACAAAAAAAGGTGTGCACAAGTGAGAGTTAGTTGTGTGTAAATAGAACAATGATAGTAGCTGAAAGACAGAGCTGTTTAGAGGAAGCTGTAGGTAGAAATGCCTCAAACTGAAGAGTATTTCCAGCTGAAGACACATCAATGGATTTGAAACCATTTTATTCTAGAAACAGAATGTGGGTGAAAGGTAATAAATAGGAAGAGGACATGAGATATACTCTGCTTCAAAATAGATTTTAAGACTTGACTTATAGGAAGTGGTTCTCAAACTCTGTTGACTACATATAATCACCTGGAATGAGTTTGAATATTCGGATACCTGGGCTCCAACCTTGGTTCCAAGTTTAGCAAATTTCTCAGGTACCGTATTTTGCCATATATAATGCGCACCCACATTTTTGGCCCAAACTTTCAGGAAAAATCTTTTGTTTTAATTTTTTAATTCAATTTTTTGTTTATTTATATTTAGATACGTGTTTTTTGTATTGTAAAGGAATTTTAGCATTTATTTTTGAACATACGGATATCATTATTGCTTTCTAGAGTTACACTTTTAATGCATAAGCATAAATCAAAGAATTAAAAACATTTATATAGATACAGAATTAGTACTTTCCATGTAAAGATTTTTCCCTCAAAAATCTGGGCAAAAGGGTACACATTATATACGGCAAAATACGGGTAATTCTATGGGAAGTCTGTTGGCTTCACCTGAGAAACCTGCCCTGGGAAGCCACGAGGATTTGCCACGTGTTTTTCATTAAGTGCTACACAGGCATCAAATGGAAGTTGAATCATTATCTTAATAATTGTCAAAGAAATATACTTTGTTGAATTATAATATATGTATAGTGTATATATTAATGAATAATATTTCATTTTTCACATATTACATATTTTCCTGCTGTTTATTTTCTTCAGTTAGTAGGTATTTAGAGTAGCTGCCCATAGTTGGATCAAAATTGATAGAATAGTAATTAGAAAAAATGAAAAAAAGCTGGAAGTTTCTCTTGGAACAATGCGTTGGAATAGTTTACGTTTAGACTTAGCCCTTTCCCACCAGTCATGATGCGTTCAGAAGGTCTCATAAGTTTAGACTAGGAACTGTCCTTTGCTGATCAATTTTCTTCATTCTGTTTGGGGTCAGTGGGGTGGGGAGCACTGGAATTATCCAAGTGCCACTGAAACATCCTTTGTGAGCACAGGGGTGGAAAAGGCACTGGCTGCCAGAAAGCCAGAGTGTGCAATTTCCCAGAAAGGAAGTCGTCGGTGGGTCAGCCAACCCTGGCACCAAGAGCCTGGCAGCCCTGTTGTCTTGTGATAAAGAAGCACAGTCTGCCTGAAAGGATACGGTGGATTTTCCAAGTGCACATGCTGTGGTCTCAGCAGCTCTGAAGAAACCAAATTTGGAAGGAAAAAAGTCAACATTTGCTGTCCTACCTATTATGGCAAGAGGATATTGCCACAAATCAGATATAGTCCATGTAAAACAAATTTCTATGTATTTTTGAAGGTGAACCTTAAGAATACTGAACTATGTGGGGGGAGAGTGATGGGGAGAAAATTCAAACTGTAATTGAACAACAATAAAGTAATTAAAAAAAAAAAAAAGAATACTGAACTATGTTTTCTTCAGAGAGGTTCTCTGGTAATTTCAAGTTTCTGAGGAGCTTTCTGAATTGTAAAATGACTTGAAGTTGTGTCCAGTGTTCCTGTGTCCAGGGTTTGGCCAATGTTTCTTAGGAAACCTGCCCTTCGTTTTTTCATGGTAACTGGTTAGCCAGCAAATTTGACTTGTGTAACTGATCACATACCTAATAACCAGAAACTTAGTTATCTTACTTTAGCCACATAAATATCAACCTGTATAAATGTAGGGGTTTCAACTTTAGCACTTTGAAACAGTTACCCTAAATTGTCTTTCATTTGCAGATATTTGCAAATCTGGATTCATCCCTTCTGATGTAGAGAAGAGGTTACAGTTGGAATGGCCATTCCAGGAGCAATTACTACTTAAAGAACAGCATTACAAAAGGTTCAGGAACAGCACCTACTCAAGTAAGAAATGAATGGCACCCTGCAAGTGTCTCAACCCCTAAACTATTTGGAGCTTGAACGTGAGCTTGAATCTAATGAGCCCTACAGCAGCATGAAGCTGCATAATACTAAAGTGTTATTAAAACTTAATGGGAAATCTTGAACCCAAAACTTCTGGGGTGGGGGAGGGTTTTTTCACCTGCCTTTGCCTACTAGCCACACAGAAAAATATAGAAATCATTTACTCACAAGCTAATAATAACCTTAGCTTCTCTGAAGAACTAGGAAATCAAAGAAGACATGGATACACTCATCATGTAAAATATAAAAGTATAAAGAGCAGAATGTGAAAACACTCATACCTTGTTGTCCATTCTCTCTCCCCTCCAAGAAGCAATCCCTGTGAAGAGTTGGTGTATCATTAGGCCAGGGAATCCTGGGTCTCCCCAGACAGACTTGGCCACCAAGCAGCTTTCTCTTTTTCTTTCCCTCTGTGGCTTTGCAAACATAGGAGAAGCTCACTAACCAAGAATGTACTTCCATTCACTGAACCAGTCTTCAAAATGGGATGATGCTGTCACACAGGGCTTTGAAGCAACTGAAACAAGCAAGCCTTATTTAACTATAAAATATATTTTTTCTAAAAGTTGACGTTTTATACTCACATAAGGGATGATGTTGCCCCAGACCTAGGTTAAGGAAATATCCTGCTCAGATAGTCTACAACTGTCTTCTTTTGACTTTTGAAAAATAAATGGTCTTGAAGTTAATTTGGGTTAGTCAGCATTTCTTTTTTTTTAAGTATATTTTATTGATTATGCTATTACAGTTGTCCCATTATTTTCCTGCCTTTTATACCCCTCTGCCCAGTACTCCCATTCCCTCCAGCATTCCCCCCAACTCACCCCCTTAGGTCATGTCCATGGGTCATACATATAAGTTATTTGGCTTCTCCATTTCCTATACTATTCTCGACCTCCCCCTGTCTGTTTTGTACCTGCCAATTATGTTTCTTATTCCCTGTACCTTTTCCCCCATTCTCCCCCACCCTCTCCCTGCTCATCACCCTCCATATGATCTCAACTTATGCCATTCTGTTCCTGTTCTGGTTGTTTGCTTAGTTCTGGGGAATTTTTTTTAGATTCAGTTGTTGATAGTTGTGAGTTTGTTGTCATTTTACTGTTCATAGTTTGGATCTTTTTCTTTGTCTTAGACAAGTCCCTTTAACATTTCATATAATAAGGGCTTGGTGATGATGAACTCCTTGAACTTGACCTTATCTGGGAAGCACTTTATCTGCCCTTCCATTCTAAATGATAGCTTTGCTGGGTAAGAGTAATCTTGGATGCAGGTCCTTGCCTTGCATGACTTGGAATACTTCTTTCCAGCCTCTTCTTGCCTGTAAGCTTTCCTTTGAGAAATCAGCTGGTAGTCTTATGGGAACTCCTTTGTAGATAGCTGTCTCCTTTTCTCTTGCTGCTTTTAAGATTCTGTCTTTATCTTTTATCTTGAGTAACTTGATGATGTGCCTTAGTGTGTGCTTCCTTGGGTCCAACTTCTTTAGGACTCTCTGGGCTTCCTGGACTTCCCGGAAGTCTATTTCCTTTGCAAAATTGGGGAAGTTCTCTTTCATTATTTGTTTAAATAAGTTTTCAACTTCTTGTTCTCCTTCTGGCACCCCTATAATTTGGATATTAGAACATTTAAAGTTGTCCCAGAGGTTCCTAAGCCTCTCTTCATTTTTTTGAATTCTTGCTTTTTCTTTCTGTTTCAGTTGGGTGTTTATTTCTTCTTTTTATTCCAAATCATTGCTTTGCGTCCTGGTTTCCTTCCTGTCACTATTGGTTTTCTGAATATTTTGCTTTATTTCACTTTGTGTAGTCTTCATTTGTTCTTTCATTTTTTTGACCAAGCTCAATAAGTTCTGTGAGCATATTGATTACCAGTGTTTTGGATTCCACATCAGATAGGTTGGCTATCTCCTCATTGCTTATCTCTTTCTGTGGAGTTTTGCTCTGTTCTTTCATTTGGGCTGTATTTCTTTGTCTCAGGGCACCTGTTAAGTTGTAAGGGGATGGGGCCTTAGGTATTTGCCAGGGTGGGGCAAGCCACTTCCTTGCATTGTGGCACTGTATGTGGGGGAGGGGTCAGACAGGAAACAGTGCTGCTTGCTTGGCTCTCCGCAGCTTTTAGTCACTTCCCCCGCTACCCACAAGCAAATTGGGCCCTTCTGGTGCTGATTCCTGGGTGGGTGGGTGGGTTTGTGTACATTCTAGGACCCAGTGGTCCCTTCCAACGGACTGTCTTGTGAGACTGGGAGTTTCTCCCGCCACTGCTACCTCCACAGAATTTTACAGCCAGAGGTTTTGAGGCTTTATTTCCCCATGCTGGAACCATGGGTTGCGCAGTCTGGCTTGCTCCCCAGTTGTTTCTCCTGTTTTACCTGCACATGAATATGGGACTGCCCAGTCTGCAAGGCACTGCCTGCTGTGCATCCTCTCCACACCATCTGCCCGTCTCCGCCCCTCCTACCAGTCTGGGTGAATATTTCTTCTTTAACTCCTTGGTTGTCAGACTTCCATGCAGTTTATTTTTCTGGCAGTTCTGTTTGTTTGTTTTTTTTAATTGTTTGTTATCCTTCGTTTGATTGTGCAAGGAAGCAAAGCATATATACCTATGCCTCCACCTTGGCTGGAAGCCAGCATTTCTAAAAGTACATTATTGAAAGTAAATTATCTTTGTAAGATTTTACTGTACATTATCCCAATTTCAGGGTATTCCATGGATTTTTTATTTTTTGTTTTTTATGTATAAGATACAGAATAAAACACAACACATAAGAAATCAGAAAATATGTTAGATGCTAATAGATAATATAGTTCTCTAAATTATTTTTTGCATTTTAAAATGGGGGGACTCCTCTGACACTTTAATAACTTGATCCACAGTTGAACAGAAGTTGGCATAAGGCAGGGCCATCTCTGATCCCATTAAAGGGAGGGTAGAAGTACTAGAGACCTATAGCAGTAAGATCTCATTTGCAATAAATCTTTATGGTGTAGGCCTGCTAGGAAAGCACCCCGTAGTATTAAGTAATCTACAGGTTCCCACTTTTTTATTATGTTAAACATTTTACAAGTTTATCTTCCATTTTCCCAATTAAAAAGTAAAGACTTGCTACCTCACATGATCCAAAATGGTAGGTTTTCAACATTTTTCCTACCTGTGGGACTTGGACCTTCATAGTTCCGACACCAGCGGAAAGTTCCTTTGCTAACTATCTAGTAACGACTTCAGTATAACTTCAGCCACCCTCTTGGCAATAAGAAAATGTATAATAAATACAGATAGTTTATTTGTATTTGTAAACATTTAATTTCTCTTTTGAAATTTTCTATTTTAATCTGCATGACTTGCAAACATATAAATAGGAACCTACTGTGTTTATTCTGGCTAAAACTCATTACCATGATAAGTATCTCAGAAGCCAATAGGAGTTTCCACCCACTGTTCTGCATCCATAGCTGAGGTTGGTAATACCTGAGCAAATTGGGCTGGCATCATACAATGGGAGAGACAGCAAAAATCTATTATGGCAAAGACTCTTTGCTTAGGTAGTGGCCTGTATCCTTAACAAAGGTTTCCTAGAAGAAACAGGTAAGTTTTCTAATTCTAGGACCCATTTCTGGTGTGTTTCACTTAAGCAGAAGATGACAAAAACATTTGTCATGGAAATATAAGCTCACACTGTAAACCTGTGAGGACGGGAAAGGAAGCAATGTTACAGGTGTAATTCTGGATGTGACTTCAGAAAGGAGGACTCTCTTATTAAACTAATCACATTTAATGAGCTGATTCTTTGCTCTTTTTCTCCCCCTCTCTTCCTCATTACTGCATTCCTCCACCCACCACCCACCCCACGCTGGATTCTGGACACACCTATGCAAATGTACATGGTACAGTATGATGCCAGGGAAAGAATCAGTGCCAGTTTTTAACGTCATCCAGATCCCTTTGTCCCAGGTATCTTTCCATGCTCTCTTATAGAAGAGGGAAGAGATTGGATAATGATCAGGTGTTGGATAACTAGCTATGAGTTTTCTTATTGTTCTTATTTTGAGGAGTGAGTAGGCTTTTTTTTTAGCAGATTTAAACTCAGTAATTTAAACTCAGCCCTCATGCTAGGAGATGTTACTACTCTGTTACAGGGGGCAGATAATAGAATTTCAAGCTACATATATTCCAAGTCATTTGGAAAAATGAAGAAATAGTGGAAGAGTAAAGTATGAGTTGAATAAATATTCTAAAATGCAACAATTTCAAGTTTTTTGAAAGTGCCATAACCACCTCTCCCCACCCCTGATGCCCCTTCCCAGTCATTCAGTCTGTAAGAAGGAGAGTGGAGCCTGGAGCTCAGGACTTAGGATTCCTGACCCAGGACACTTTCTGCAATATGTAAGGCTAAAATATAGCTGTGACTAAGGTAGTTCCAGGACTTTTATAACAGACCATGGTAATGACACTGCCACCAAACACCTATGTGACATTGGGCAAAGCACTTCATTTCTTTGGGTGTCAGATTCCTCACAGAAAAATGAGGGTGGAGGTTTGAGAGGACTCAGTAATCCCAAAGGCCGGTGCTGCCTGAAACCGCGGCTCCAAGACCAGTGGAAGGAACACTGGGCCACGGGACTCCGAGAGCTTTGTGCGCCCCAGTGTCTGTAACTCTGATGACAGGCAGCAGTTTTGAGGAAGTGGGTGACACGGCAAACATCAAAAACACCCAGAATACTGGCTTAAGGTCATTTCTGCCTCTCAGTCTTAATCAGCAATATTAAGTCTAGGGTTTCACTAAGGAATTCAGGCTGAAGACTTAGAAAAAAAAAAATACAAAACCACTTGTAAGAAGAAAGGGTATAAATTTTCCAGGTAGACAGACATGTATTTTGTAAACTAGGAGAATTCTAGAGTGAATTTCTATTTAACAAATGGCTCTAAATACACATGAAAATCTGAAGAATTTCTTCAGCATATGATAACTGATTTAAAGATAATGCTAAGAATTACATGTTGCCACTCTCAAAAAGTGATTATAGACTAGCTAATAATTTAAAAAGCTGAGTTCAAAAGTTCTCAAACTTTTGTGTCACTTTAGTGACATAGTAATTTTTTTCACAGCATATCCAGAGCCCCCCAAAATACCTAAGAGTTTCAATTATTAAGGCTGCTACTAGTTTATTAGGTCCTAACAACTTGATAGTAATAATTATCATGTCCAACAGATGTTGGTGTGTTTCCCTTGCAAATTTCAAATATCCTACTGTGCCCCTGTGAGTAGGGTTGACTGGTTAAATTTGAATTTTGGATAAATAATACTTTTTTACTGTATTTCTCAAGCATTGCATAGGACGTACACTGAAAATTATTCATTGCCAATCTGAAGTACAATTTAACCAGATACCCTATGTTTTTATGTGCATGTATTAAATTTAGTGGATGACATTCGCCTGTAAGCTTATGCAGGTTTCAAGTGCACGTCTCTATGGTACACGATGTATACACTGCACCGTGTGCCCACCACCCAGAGTCAAGCATCTTCTGTTGCCATATATTTGACCCCCTTTGCTGTCCTCCCGGCCCCTTTTCCTCTGGCAACCACAGTGCTGTTGTCTGTGTCTGTGAGTTGTTGCTTGTTTGTTATTTCTGTTCATTTGTTGCTCTCAGTTTTACATCCAACATATGAGTGAAATCATGTGGTTCTTAAATTTTTCTGTCTGACTTACTTCCCTTAATATGATATTCTAAGGTCTAAGCATGTTGTTGCAAATGATGCCCTGTATTTTTATTTGCTAAATCTGATGAGCACACCGGTGAATTCACTGTGCCTCTCCAGGGTGCCTTCGTACACAGTTCGGAAACCGTAACTCTATAGCCCTAGGCCAGTTTTTTAATGTAAAACTGCATTTATTTAAAATTAACAAATCATATGCATGAATTTTTCAAAAATGTTTTAAATACAATTAAATTTGCCAAAATATTTTGTGGTGGGTTTGTAAGTGAAGATATTTAGATTATGAAGAGTAAGACTTATGTTGGCTGATGAAGGTCTGGCCTTGCATTTGAACACTGAGCCAGTACAGAATGGTTTTCCCGTCCACCTGAGGTCACTTGAACGAAACCCGAGTGCCAGACCAAAGCTTCCAGTACCTCCATGGGACTTAATTCAGCAGCTGAGGAAAATGAAGTTACACTGGTTGTTATAAATTTTCTAGTCCAATTTTGTTGTCTCTTAGTCATAGTTATAGTCACTCATGAGGACGGTAATTCCTTCGACTTAACAGCAGAAATAGTAACTCACTAAGAAGACAAATCTGGAGGCCTTCATTAATCTAATACTAGGTGCCAGCCTAACTGCTAAATTGCGTCTTTCTTCTAGGAAGCTCGGTGGATATACTGTATACTTTTGCAAGTTGCTCAGGCCTGGACTTGATCTTTGGTATAAATGCCTTACTACGAACGGCCGATTTGCAGTGGAACAGTTCTAATGCCCAGTTGCTCCTGGACTACTGCTCTTCCAAAAGTTATAACATGTCCTGGGAACTAGGCAATGGTAAGTGTCCCTGGGCACATTTCATGACTGAGATTCCCCTTGGCATTATTTGCTTCTATTTATGACATTCTTTTTTAATATACTTTTCGGCACGTTTGTGCAGTGCTCAGCAGTGCACCTTTCACATGGTTTAAGGAAACTCCTTTACCCATCCTAGAACCTAGCTAGTACCACTTTATGAACTGAAGACAACTCGAAACCAGCAACTTCCATAGCTCCTAGTTTCCCTTGAGATTTTCAGGATCACTTAAGACTATTATGCTTGGCAGGCTGAACTCAGCAAAACTGTAAAGGAGGGAGTTTGCTTTTACCCTTCCATTCCTTTCCTCTGTTCCTTTACTTGTCAGTTGATTTCAGCAGCCCCATTCTAATGCTCATGATATGCTCAAGCTAAAAGTTCCCAGTATAGAATCCAGATCGAGCTCCTGATTGTCTCCTTCTTCACTCTTTTTGGCAAGGAACTTATAAATTCTAACTAAAGTGCAAATGACTAGCCACAATGATCCAAACATATTTATAATGATTTTCTACACATCAGCCAGTTGAACTGAAGAGAAAATGGGAAATGAGATGTAGTAGCACGATGGGCATAGTTCTGAGCATTTAATAAGTATTAATTTATTTTATCTTTTAACCACCCCTGAGGCAGATACAATTATGATCATTTAAAAGATGACAAAAAAGACACAAAAAGGTTAGCTGGATAGCTTTGTGATGCTGTGCAACTCTTAGAGGATTCTTAGAGAAGTTAGAATTTGAACCCAGGTGGTCTGGCTCCAGAACAAGGTCTCTGCTCTCTTGTGACTTCCATTCTAGAGGTAGGGAGCCAAACCAACAGGAAAACAAGCCAAGAAATGATGCATGCCTGTAGTGATATGTGTTATGGTAAAGTCTAGAAGCAAATTTAGTGATCAGGTTGCTGAGGATAGCTGGCAACTTGGAACACAAAAGCAGAATAAAAGGATAGGGGCAGCTGTATCTTAGCTAGATGATGAACAATTTTACCATAACAACCATATGAATAATAGGTCATCTGAACCCATCCATACCCATCTGCATACATCCCTCCCTCCCTACCTTTCTGCCCTACACATGCCCAACTCTGTCTGCTCTTCAGAGTGAGATAAAAGAGAGGTAGCGTGTTTCCCTCTTTTGGGGGCCATTTTGAAAAGGAAAGGTCTGGTTTCCAGGGTGAAGCTATATTTGAGAACCAGTTTGTATACTCTCTCTGCCTCCCTCCCATCGCTTCAGCTTTGCTAATTCTAGGCTCATTTGCACATATAATTTGTGAGTAAATAGGCTCAGTAAGACTTTTTTTTTAATCCTCGCTTATTGATTTGAGAGAGAGAGGAAGGGAGGGAGAGAAAGGGGGAGAGAAACATCGATTGATTGCCTCCCATATATTCCCTGACTGGGGATTGAACCCACAGCCTCAATATGTGCCCTGACCGGGAATTGAAGCTGCGACCTTTTGGTTCACAGGATGACACTCCAACAAACTGAGCCACACCAGCCAGGGCATGTCTTAGTAATACTTTTTACTGCATTGTAAAAACTGGTTTTGAAATGTCTTTCCTCAAAGCAATTCCTTTTTTAAAGAAAATTAGGTTATTAAATACTGAACACAATTTTTTTCAGCTATCCATTTGTT
>VMDR010027360.1:0-13606 GCA_007922815.1 Macrotus californicus | reverse complement strand
CCTCCTCTTTCCCCCCTCTTTCTCTCTCCTCAAAACCTTAACCTTCAAACTCATGAGAGTCTCTTCATTGTGAGTCTTGCTTACATGCTTAATCTGATCATCCTATTTCCATTATTTCTTTTTTCTATCTATATAGTTTCCTTCACTAGGTTTACATTAATTATTTCTAACTGTATTCCTTTGTTAAATATCTTCTTATGTTCCTGGAATAGCCTTTATTTTTTTATAACTGATTCTCTTGACTCAAAAGTATATTCTTCCAGACACTTCTTTGATGGAGGGATTGAGCAAAAGGGAAAAAGGACTCATGGACACGGCCAACAGTGTGGTGACTGCAGTGGGGAGGGGATATAAGGGGACTAAAAGGTAACGGAAAAAAATGCAATAAAGATTAATTTTTTTTAAAGTTTCTTTTATGAAACTACATTCCATTTTATTTCAGTGTGAATAGAGGGCTAAGGGAAAAAAGGACAACTTAAAGATTTCTAACCATAACCCATTAAATCTCCTAGCCTGTTTTAGAGCTAGAAAGAAAGACATATCCATCATTATTTTTTTCCTGATCACTGCCATCACTCAATTATCCATGTCATATAAGAGCTGAAAAAGTAAATGATTAAAGGCAAAATCCCCTCTTCCTCGATGGTTTCAACCTTCGCAGCCCAATTTGCCCCTCACCAGTGTGCATTGCATTGGATCACCTCTGTCCTGTGCAAGAGGCAAGAGCAGGACACAGGAGGCAGCCGCACGCCCCAGAGCAACAACAGATCCCAGGTGAATCCAAGCAGGGGCTGGCAGCCTTTGCTGTTCATGTGCTGAGCTTATTAGCAAAATAGAATGCAATGATTAAAAAGCAAGAGTAGAATTATAATTGTCTTCAGTGAAATATTTATTCAGTTTTCACGTCTTACTGCGGGAGTCAAATCAGAAAACATGTGCTTGCTGACCGTTGCATTTCTAGACCATATCATGTGACATTTTGTGATTGTTCAAAGTGGACAAAATGCTTGCTTTATTTTTTTAAGTGGTGTTTCATTGTGGTATATCTGACTCGCCTTAAGTCAGGTTGCTGAGCAGAGGTGTGCATGAGATTTGTGAATTAGTTATGTAAATGTGAAGAAATAGGATTCTAACCTTGATAATCTTAACCTTGATAACATTTAAAATTAAATTTCCCATTCTGCATTTGCATGTGCCTGCAAATCAACTTGGTTATAATTTTTCCCAATCCTGCAAAAAAGGCATCGTATTTAAAGGTTTTATGACTCTGTTAAAGTAGTTGCATTTTAGTGTGTGCATGTGCAAGCACCCTCTAATGCAATTGTTGGAAGATGCACACATCCTCGAATGCTAAGTATATTTAGCTAACCATCTGAAGGCCCATGAAGCGTTTCTGAAATAGAAATGCTTGCTTCAGCAGTAAAGAGCATTCCTGACTTGAAATTCAAGTAGACTCAACAATGTCCTTCTTGATTATCGTGAGGCAGTTCAAGAGGAAATCTTCTGTAGGCAATGAATAGTGTCTTTTATAGCATGGACTCTGTGCAAAGTTAATTATGTAATAAATACTTCATCCTTTCAGGTGCCTTCGAGTTTATACATAGGTTGTTAAAATTGACTATATTGTCATTTTTAAAGTGTTTCCCTTCAAGTATGTAAATGGTACTTTGAGTAGGGCGTGACTGTTGACTCATATCATCTTGATAATTCTGTTTATCATATACACCTGTTTACAAGACTGCTTGTGTGTAGAGTAGGTCTAGAGCTGTGGATGGTTTGTCCATGTAAAGCTGTCTGCGGAGACCTTGAGACATATTTCTATTACTACATTCATGTGGTAATAGCACTCTTTGACAGTACTATTCATTTGACTTTGTTTTAATCTAGTAATTTGTAAAACTACAATATATTGATAATGTGTTGGGACAAAACAATATCACTGAGGCTTTGCAAGTGCCCTAAGATACCTTCTGAATCATCAGAAAATTAAAATCTATTTGGTAGGTCTTTAATGTTACAAGTTATCTTGCACTATGATTTTTTTTAACTTTATACTCTATATGTGATTTTTAAATGTACAGAGATAAGATGGTAACAAGGTTCAAGAATCAGTCAGACTGAGTTAAAGTCCCTGCTCTGTGACTAGCTGGCTGTATGGGGTTGAAAGTCCTGCCAGAACTCTGGGTCTCTGTCTCCTCATTTATAAAATAAATACATAGACTAGATCATTAAACCCTTTTAATAATAATGTTCTATAATGAGAACACCGAACACCAAGCAATAAGATTTGTGTTCTATTATTTCTGCCCCCCAGGGCTGAGTGTCTGTTTTTTAAATTTGGCCCCATGACGCCCTTCTCTGCGCCACATGCACACGAAAGAATCCATAAAGCAGTGAGTGCTCTTAGATATCCGTCTCTCCTGGACATTGGTTACGTATGTAAGGTGTTTCACCGTTAGTTCTAGAACTGTCCAGGAATTCTTAATACAGAAAATATTTAAAAATAAGATGGTAGGCTGAATATACCAGAAATGACTTCAGGAGGGATGAGAAGTGTTTATTGTGTACTGTGGGGTGGGGGAAGAAAACATAAGCTAGGACTCTGGAAAGATCTAAGGCGTGGTCTAGACAAAACGATCATCCTTACCAGTGACAGTCTAACCTGAATGGGTACTGGGGAGACAGTAACTAATTGTCAAACCTGCCCCTGCACTTTAATATGGGAAGTCCATGAAGTACATATATGTGACTAAAATGAGACTTCAGCTTTTCCCAGATCCAGCACTGGCCCTCTGTGGGCTTTGTCTCTGTAAGTATTCTCTTTTTAGCCAACCCTACATATATATCCAGGCTGTCGTCAAAGAAAGCCCTTTGCTAAGCCTGCAACACCTTTCCTCTCACTCGGCGGCCGCTCCTCTGCCCCCTCCATAGTGTGGGTGAAGGACTCTCTTATTCCTCAGTGTCCTTTGTGCCTAGTAGAGTGCATGACACAGAGATATTGTGTGATCAGACTTATACAAGCCAAGTGGTGTTAAACAAACTCCGTTCCCCTCACTGGTTTACTCCATCACTCAGTATTGCCTTTGTCTTGGCTGGCAAGAGCTATAATAAAACTCTCAGGCCTACAATTTAAATACACTGGTTCCAAAAGCCTTCAGACTAGGACACTTACACCAATTATGTACCCGTATGTGCGGTGAGGCCGACATTTCTATGGAAGAGGGGGTGAATCGCACACTGTGTTTATTCATCGGAATATCAACAGCCTTTTAAGAAGTAAAACTGATAATTCACTAAATGGTTCTCTTCCATCCAGAAGAATAGATTTTCCAACAACAGATGACCTCATTGATTAAAAAATGAGTAAGTTAGAGACAAACGAGTAGGATTTTTTAAAACCTGGCACCCCCAGGTAAATCACTTTAAAATTAAGAAGAGAATTAACCCATATGCTTGATATTATTTTCATTTTTCTTTTTGTATGTTTTTTGTACCATTTAATGTGGCTTTTTTATTTTTGAAAAGAGATGGACTAAATTATCTCAAAACCAGATTGTCTGACAACACGAATATATATTTTGTTTGCCTGAAGGTAGACCTGGCACCTTTATTTTTATAACTGAGAACTCACTAGATAGTTTGCAGTTTGCTGCACCCTGAAGATTGTCCACATTACGTCTTTATAGGTGCAGGACAGACTCTGTAGGAAATGCACCCGCATGTCATCACAGGCTGAGTGTCTTGTGAGCAGGAGGGGTGTGCCCGCAGGCAGCAGCACCTCTCTGACTAGGGAACTCGCTGTCATGGCAGTGGCTGGTGATAAGTGTTTTTCTGGGTTAGACCGCTCTACAGATGGGTCATGCTCTCTAGATTTATCATGATGAGTATTACTTTTTCCAAAACTGAAAATGTATTTAATCTTTTATTGGACAAAAGATTTACGATCACCTGACTTGTCGAAAGGTGTTTGAAGAAATCATTTCTGCCACTTTACTACCTCATGATGTATTATCCAGTTGTGTAAATTCTTGTGCATTTATTGCCGCGTGCAAGTATTTTATATCATTAAGGAAATAACCTGCCTCTTCACTGAGAACTCTTTATTTTAAATGAACAAATTTCTTTTATGGAATAATGTTGTATTCCCTTCAAGTACATTAGTAGTTTTCTCATGGTATGTTATATAAAAAATCAAATTGCACCTCTACCATCAGACACTTCCTGGAATATAATTAATCCTAGCAATATTTTGTAAATTGATGGATGAAAGTGAATATGACATTAACATACTAAAAAAAATGCTTTATTTAGCAATGTACCCTCATGTCCTCCATTTACTCTGTGATTAGAGGACTTTAAATATTTTGATATGCTGTCACTTGCTAATGTGTGTAAGTTATGTGTCCCCACCTGTGAGCACTGTTAAATCTTGGTTGTCATGGTTACTCATTACCATTGGCCAACTAACATTTAGCCTTTTTTTCTTTTTTCTTTTATTTTTTTGCTGCATTAAAATGGAGCAGTAAACCTGACAGGTGAGGAATAGAGAACAAACCCCTTTAATGCACAGTAAGAAAAAAATAAGATACTGGTAGACTTCGCAGGTATCGAGGGGGTGAGGGTGGAGGTTGGATATAAAAGATGATACCTGGCAACTAAAAGATGGATAAAACCTACATATATAAAACAATTTGATTTTTAAAATGATTGTGGGAGAAACATTTTGTATGAGAAGATAAAACAGATTATCTTTAAAGCTGAATTTAGAAGACAGTAAAAACAATCTTTGAGTTTTGTTTGTTGTTAAGGTGAAATGAACAGTTTTATGTGTTAATGTGTCTGCAGAAGAGAAATGTGAGGTGTCTCATAAGCTGTTCTGTTTTGTTTTGTTTGAGGGTCTCTTTTCCAGTTTGATCTCCGGTCACCTCTCAGTACAGGAACACTAGCTTGTTCACACCCTCCAAATATTAATGATAGTGTTTTAATGAAAACACTCATGTTTTCATTAAAATAATTCTGAATTATTTCCCATGTCTTCCAGCCTTGAATAATAATAGCAATAGTAGTAATAACAATAATAATAATAATATCTGTACTGTGTGATTATGGACAGATTGGTGTAACCTAACCTTCTAGCTTTCTAATTTATATCTGTATACCCACATCTATATCATTAATTAGATATAAATTCCCAATTAAAATTAAACTGAAAAAAGGGATCTCAGTGCTCATCTAACCTGTCTTCCTCCCGATGTTGTATCCAGTTCTCAGTAAGTTGTCTCTGGATCACTGCATCAGCTTCACCAGGGAACTTGAAATACAGATTCCTGGGCCTCCTGCCCCAGACCTGCTGAATCAGAAACTGGACATTGGTCCAGTGACCTGTGGTTTAAGAAGCCTTCCCAGGATATTTTGATACATGCTAAAGTTTTCGAACCACTACTGCCATGTTTTTCCTAAAATCACTTACCACTGGTCAACAGGCTGTTCTTTTTCACTGACAGAAAGCTTGCTGCCTCCTGAGGGTCCTCTTTATTGATATATTTTTGTATATCACTAGTTGCCTATAATTCAGTTGAAAAATACATGAAAAAGATTTTTCCTAGCCAAAAGAAAATATTTTGAACCCACTTAATATACATAGGAATTTACCTTCCCTTCCTAACACTGTCCATATTTCACAACTTCATCACTGTCTTCTTGTCCTGTTACTATGAGAATTGGGTCTGAAGTTCGATACCATGTTCTAACCCTCATCCTCTGTTTCATGAATGAATTGAGAAGGCTTATAGATCATTTCCCCAAGGAGGTACACACCAGTAGTGGCAGAGTTACATTCCTAATAGTGACAGACTGTGAGTGTTTGAACTGACACCTTTGAATATTAATAGTAGAGATTTCAAATCAATACATTTTTCCAACAGCCTGTACTCCCGTGTCTGAATATCTTTGTTCCAAATAGATTTGATCTTCCACTCAATCTCCCCGGTTCTTGCTTTCCACTTGACCCCAGGAGAGAGTAAGTGGAAAATAAAGCGCTCCTTACTCCACAGAGCAGCATTTTTGCTGTGCATTATCCACATCCCAAACAAACACGGGTTTTTATACTGAGAGTACTTTCTGCCATCTCTGAAAGGCCATGTGATCTTCTATTTCCTTTTCACGCATAAAACTCTTATGCATGATAGACAACTTCTCATTGCAAGAAATGAAATACACTAGGGTTTTATAATATTAATAGAAAAAATAAAATAGCAAGACAAAGTGGATCATCTGTTTCTAGTCACTATTCTTTGGTTTTTGCTAGTTTAAAATGAGAATAATGAGACCTCGAAAAACTCAGGAAAAATGTTACTAATTGTTCTTATTTTGGACCTAATTTAGGCTGTGATATGCCATTTAAAACTTTACAACAGTAAGTTTCATTTTTTAAAGGTCTTTACTATTATTACTGATGACGGCTAAACTCTTCATCTTGCAAACCTTTCTCAGAAACGCTTTCTGTTAGATGACAACCATTTCAGCTCCTTTCTGTTTGAAAATAACATGATAAGAATGTGGGAAGCCGGAGCTGTCCATGTTGTGATTACCAAATGAAACCAAACAAAACAAAATTTAAGCTGCTGCTTTTCCTTAGCTGGCTAGGATTTTTGGAGTCTGAGGTCTTGGAGGTCATTTTACTTGATCAGATAAAGTGAGGGAGAAGCTAGTTATGAAATGCCAGGACACCCCTTCCAATTTATTATAAGCATGAATTATAGTTTTACTCTAGTGCTTTGGGTTTTTCTGAGAATCCTCTGGGCAACAAGATGTGATTTTCAGCTTTCCTGGCCTGAGAAAAACTGGCTAAATTTCTGTAGAGACTATTCTTTTGTGTCTTTTGTCTCAGTGTCTCTTAGCCTGGCCTCAGTGAAAAAGAAGATAAGGAGGATGTTCCACTTTACCTGCAAGAGGGAAATCGTCTTCTTGTCCAGATATTTCTAGTTCTGGGTTCCATAATCCTGCAGCAAAGACAGTAGAGCTACTTTGAGAAGAGATAAAAATCTAGGTTTTAGCCATTGGGTCTGGCACTCAGTAAAGAAATATATCTTTGCAAACTTGTGTGAAAAGACCAAAACCTGAGAGGGGCCACAGGGACAATTGGAAATGAGAAGGCCAACTACATGTTTGTTATACATGGGGTCATAGGCAAGCCACACTGTGACATTTTTTTATTAACCCATGTAGATTCTGCATCTTCTGCGGTAAAATGAATCTATCAGTGTTGAGACAAATATCCCCAGCAAAAGCACAGTCATGTTTTCTACTCTGAAACAGGTCATCACATCCTTCTTTCCCACGATCTTCTGAGCCCCTTTCTCTTCTTCCTCGTATCTTTTTTGCCAGCCCTTCATCTCTTCTGTTCTTCCCATCTCACACTGCATACAACTGGCGCTACCGCTACCTTCGGCACACCTCAACTCACTGCTTTCCTGTGACTGGGGTACACCTTGGCAGTACCTTCAGCCCTAAGACTGTGTCTGTCACTGTTAGGTAGAAACAAGCAATCAGGAGACAGGTCAATCCAAAGTCTAAGAGAACAAGGTGTCTAATAGGGGTCACTCCAGAAAATTCATTTAGTCAACCATATTTTGGCAAAGACATTGCATTTGAGCAAAGCAAATGTACTTTCCCTTTGCATCCATCTTCCCTTCATTTCCTGTGAGGTTTTATTTTATACAGATCAGCAGACATAGCCTATTTCCCTTTCATGCAATGACCTGGGTGACACTGAATGAGAGCCCATTATCACAGGAACACAGATAAGCTGTTCCACAGTCACATCCAAAAGAGAAAGGGAGAGCTCCCTTTGCGGCACTCCTGAATGAGAATGCCTTTGCCTTGAGCAGGGGTGACATGTGAGGATTATGAGTCTGGCCTGGAGATGGCTAGAATCAGTATTGGAAAGAAAGCACTCTTTGAAAAATGCTTCCATTTGTTAAGTTAATCGTTCATCTAAGTCACCCTGAAAGAAAATAGTTACATACCACTCTGATTACGTGGGTTTTAAAAAAATTCATAAAGAAACCTTAGGGAGAAAAACCTGACAGTATTTATATAGACATTTGTTAAAAGTACATTATGACACTTTAAATAAGAATATTCAATAAACCTAGTAGATAGCAAATAAAACAAATACGGAATGAATTGTGTGAAGAATTATTTATATCAAGGCAGTGTTAATGGTTTATATACCTGAATGAGCATTAGGACAGTGGAACTAACCACTCAGTGAAATTACTTTTTCTCCATTCTTTCTGTGATTGGCTTTCATTAACACAATTATTAATTATAATTAGCTTAACACCATTAAAGAGCCAACTATCTTTTTTTTGGTTGGGGGGTGGGTTTGAAAGAGAAATTGGATGTTGGTCTTGTATGGTCCCAATCTCATTTCAGGTATTGGGCTAACTCGGACCCTTAGACATATACTTACTGTATGTATCTGCCTTATGGGAAAATCCAATGCAGGTCCACTTTGCAGCCACCAGTTATATATTCTTACAAAGGAGACATTGGGGCAAACTTAGCTGTTCACCTCGAGGCCCAGTAGTTTCAGAGCTTTTTCTCTGTGGCAGCAATAATCTCAGTATTAGCTACTAGGGATCCTCTGTCCTGTTTCTCACCAACAGAACTAGTGGATAAGGGGGAAGAGCTGAGCAAGAACCCAAGTGTCCCTCATCAACACTCCCTTAAAGCCTACAGTCAGAGTCACTGAATTGCTGTATTCTAGAGCTGAAGGAGGACTTTGAGTTCATCCGCTTCCACAAAAATTTTAGACCTGAGGAAATACTGTAGGCCAAGCAAGGAAAAGCAATCTGAACAAGGTCACAAAACTAGCCCATGAGAATTTTAAAACTGAAAATAGGAGCAGGGGGCATAGCTGTCTGCTTTTTAAATCTGTTTCAGTTGGTTTATGTTTTTTAATTCTTACATTTTTACTTTCTCCCTTTAGGAAAAGGGCAGAGTCCGACTCTAGAAAGAGCAGCATACCGAACAGTAAGGAGGTCCCCTCACACCATCCAACAGACCCAGTAGAACTAAGGCGCCTTAATTTTCAAACACCAGGTAAGAGATGTGACTCATCTTGTCCATCCATGATACGGTCTGCATTGAGATCTGAGAGCCCAGCTGGTACTGCCTGAGGGGTGAATGCATCACTTTATTTTGAACAATTTTGGCCATTTCCTTTTATGTTTATATGATTGAGGTTGGCCAGAAACATAAGTCTCATAAAGAAATTAAGCTCTTTGTGCAAATCTGAGGTGGGGTATAAAAGAGAAAAAATATGTAATTCTCCTCCAGATTTGGGCAATCTATACTCATAAAAATAGCTACCATTTTTATGGGCATATTAACACAGTAATATTTTCAGTGAAACATATTTGGAAATGATTCAGGTTCTCATCTTATTAAGTGAATAAATAGATGATGGATTAATATTACATCATTCGTCCCATTGGAAAGAATATACCAGGTGGGGCAAAGGTAAGTTTACAGTTGTTCATGTGGAAAATAAAACAATAATTAATAAGTAATAATATAAGAATAAACTCTGTTTTCTATACTCATAACTGCAAACCTGCTTTTGTCCCACTCTGTATTTATTCTATATTTTTTTTATTAATTTGTGTCCATGTTACTCTGAAAGAAGGGGGAGAGGAGGAATATCCAGAAGGAGGACGGAAGGAGGGAGGGAGGGAAGGAGACAAAAAGGAGGCAAAATGTATATTTTTTAAATACTACTTATACTGACTCTCACTGACCAATTCAGCTTTCTTACTGGGGAAACACACAGTGGCTGAGGATAAGAAGAATATGCTTATTTTTTTTAAATAAATAACATTAAGTGCTTCAACAGAGGAAAAATATTCTTGCTGTGGGGCATTTAGTATAGTTAATTGAAGTCTAGTTCTGTTTTTCTTGTCTTTTAAATAAATCTTGTTTATGTCAAATGAATGTCAAGCAACCAATGGTAAAGAGAGCTAAAAAACATAAAACTGAGTAGCACTGTCTTAGTGCCTAAGGATAACGAACACAGTGAGGAGCTGATCCAAGTCTGTTTGACTAAAATGTGGCAGCGTCGTACTCCTAGTTGTTGGGAAGTTTTCACTTGTGTCGATTGGATGTTCTAACTCACAGTAGGGCACACCACAGATTTATTAAACTACACATTTGTGATGAGTTGCTTTGAATTGAAAATACACGGTTTGTTGTATTTAGCATATTTTCTCTTTTACAGGTAGATATGTCATAGTAACTGGTAGCTATTTAATTCAAAGAAATATTTGGCATTTTCAGTGTGGTTATACAAATGATCATAAATGGGTTTTGGTTAAATTCTATTGCAAAGGAGGTTTGACTTTTTAAAAATTATTTTTAAAAAACAAAATATGCCTTCATCGGCATAAAAGTTGGGAGGCTATGTTCACAGAGCCAGGAATCTCCAGCGGGCGCATTATGGAAAAGACTGACCGATGCAGGTTATGCACGTGTGCCCAGTGGCCAAACACACTGTGAAGTCCCCCAGGATCGCTGTGTTCCTGGACGCTCCCTATTGAGTCACCTGCTCAGTGCTCCATTAAAGCAACTTGATGTGCATTGGGTAGTAAACCTTTTCATAGAGCACGGTTTGAAATCGTAGTGTACTGACTTTTTCAGGCTACAGGTACCTTCTTACTAATGGACTCAGGAATCCGTGTACTTTTCAATTTGGCTAAACCATTGTATAGAGGATCTCAAAGCCGCAGCAATAATTTGGTACATGAGTTCTTATATCTGTTGCCTCATCACCTTTATAAGAGCAGTACATTGCAGAAATGGAGAAAATAATTATGTTTCTCAGTATCTTGCTCCTTGGCAACACCCCGCCCCCCTTCCTCTGGCTTCTGTGTAAAGAGTTATCTGTATGGGAAACAGCCTTGGTCTTCCAGCTGAGACCAAAGTATACTGTAGGGCTGAGTGGAAAGACAAAGGTAGCCCCCAAGAAGAAAGCCAATGGGAGTGCTTTCCCTCACCACCCACAGCAACAGCAGAATGTTTATAGGCATTGATGAAAAGCCTGGATGGGCACTGTGTGGAAAGGATTGTTAGCAGGGTGTACCTGACTACAAGAAAGGGAACAGAAATGCCTTCAACCAAGAGACCTCCATCTACAAGTACTTCTCATTTTTCCGGGTAATTTTGCAAACATGGCCAAACCTAAGATTTCTATTGTGAATCTAATTCGTCCCAATGTATGTGGAAATATTGGATCCATTTACAGAGAGAACCTGTTAAAATACACATAAGTCACTGAAAAGGAAAATGAAGGTTACAGTCGAAGTGACATTGCTTATATCACCAAAGGGTTTACGAAATTAAGATGGGAACCTAAGTATATGGAAGGTATTGTTTAACCAAGCTTAGACTTATCGCCTCAAACAGATAATAGGGTGAAGTGGGCAAAGTGAGTAGAGCAGAGAGGAGGGTTAGTAGAGGAAGAGCATAACAGAGCAGCAGAAGTTGTTCACTTAGGAAACCTTACGTGGTGCCCTTTAGCTCAGGTAAGCAGTCTAACTTAAGCTTGATTTGTTGATTTGTTGAAAAAGTCTGTTTGCCTTCCAAGATCTATAATGTGGCCCGCTATCCTGAAAATTGGACCGTTTTACAAAGGAAATAGATGCAGCTGATAAAGTGAAATTCATATTAATGTGACGATTTGCTTCAGCCAGTTTGGATTCCAGCCAGTGGCTATGAATTACCTGAATTACTTGCCAATAGGATGAGAGTGGAAAGTGGGATTGCTAACCCAGGAAACGCTGGCTGCTTCTTCCTCTCCTCTTATTCATAAATAATGTTGAGCTTTCTGAGATGATGGTATAAAGTGATCCTTTATTAGTTGTCGCAGAGCAGATGATATGGCTCTACTTAATCTTTGGATTTTAGACCAAAAGTGTTACCTTTCACTATCTGAAAGGTGCTTTTAAATACATCAGACCTCTGAATGTATAATTGCTTATCCCCAAACATTAGAAAGTTTGGCAATGTTTATTAAAGGTATGCATAAGTAGGGAAATAATCATTCATGTATTCACTGCAAACAAATGACTTTCAATGAAATCAGAAACCGGTGATTGAGATAACCAGGCCCTAGCACAGAACTTGTTCATGAAAGCAAATTGATTTCTAGTTCTGATGGGTCTGTTGTGGATGATAATTTACCAAACAATGCATTGGAAATTCAGTAGTTCCTTCAGAAGATAAAGGAAGATTTTGCTTAGTCCACGGACTCTATGAATTCTACTTTTCTTTTTAAAAACCGTCTTGTGAATAAAAATCCTATTTACTTTTTAAGTTATTTAATATTGTCGGAGAGTCTCAATGCAAGGAGACAGAATTTTTCCCCTCAATTCTGCCGGATATTCAAAAGGTATTGAAATACATATTCCAGATTTCATATAAATGCAGTACTGTAACAGTTTAAGTGCTTCAAAGAATTTTATCCTCAACTGCAGTACCACACACATATCTGCCTTTGGGTTAGAAGAATGAAAGATCAGAATCGCTGTCTCTCAGCTCAGGCACAAAGTGAAGATAGAGAGACCTGTTGTTTTCAACGTAACCATTTTTGGAAAGTTGTAGGATGCAGACAGAACATTGCTTTAGCATACTTTCCAAATTCTGGGTGGCAAAATTTGGGTCACTGTTAGTGAAACACTGCATTTAAGCATCTGAGCAGGGTAAGGAAGTCTCATATTTTCCCAGTTGAGAACAGGTGCTTCTCTTTGTAGATATTTCCCATGAATATGTTTATCTGTCAGGTTCAGATGCCAGGATACAGCCAAGTTATATGTAGAACTACCTAATCTCTTAAAAGAATATGGTTTACATCAATAAATCATCATTTGTTGGTGTTCAGGGTCAGTCAGAACTAGTGTGGACCATATAGTTAAAGGGGCATTGCGTTATCACCCATAACCTACAAAAGTAAAACAAAGACCTAAATACATCGGAAGGTATGATTTAGTTAAGGTTACACCGGTCACTTCAAATGGTTAATGGAATAAATTAGGCAAAATAAAAAAAGGAGAGAGGAAACATGGCAGAAGAACTTTGAATCAACAGCTAATCAAGTTGTACAAGTCCCTAAGATCTGTGGAGGAAGGGAAGAAAATATTCACTTATAAAAGATAATTTTAAAATAAGCCTTTATTAAGCCTCATACATCTTCATGAGCAGCAGTAACTGGGTATGTGTTAGGGTTATTGACACATGAGTTATACATTAAACAAAAGTTAACTATGTCCGTTAGCCTAGGTTGGGGGAAAGTTTTTCTTTTTCTCTTTAAAGAAAAGAAATTCCAAGTCATCCAATGACTATGCCCCCACCCCGGAAATTTTTTTGTTCTTAATGACAAAAGCAACTCATGTTTATTGGAAGATGTTGTAAAATTAAAAATAAGCTTGTTAACAATCTTGTCCATGGGTTGTGACTTCACTGATGTCCCTTATATTAACTCAAATATTTTGTATGTTTGAAAATTTTGGTTAGTTGGAAAAGTCAAAAAAGGCACTTTAAAAGGTGA